>SNQN01008939.1:8079-24215 GCA_008642245.1 Bassia scoparia | reverse complement strand
CATAGGCATGGAGAATTGAAAGTAAGAAGAAGAAGAAAGAAGAAGAAGAAGAAGAAGAAGAAAGAAGAAGAAGAAAGAAAGAAGAGAAAGAAGAAAAGAATAAAAGAAAGAAGGAAGAGAAAGAAAGAAGAAGAGAAGATAAGAAAGAAAAGAAGAAGAGAGAAAGGGAGGAAATTACCTAAATTAACCTCCAATTACAGAATTCTTAACGCGAACTGTTAAAGAGGTGAGGAATTTAGGAACACAAAGGGAAGTTAAGGTGGGAATTTAACAAAAAACATTAAGTGGAATTTTAGAAAACATGTAAACAAGAGTGGTTTATTAATCCCACAAAAAATCCTTACATTTTAGGCAGAATTGAAAATCTATTCAACTTATAGTTATTCTGAACTATGACGACCAAAACTTCATTGTTATATAGGTTCAATTGAGCTCTGATTGATGCGATGCTAACATAAGACCAAAACAGATACCATAATACGTTTAAATTTCTAATTTATGTTTTACCAATAGACTTCAACTTAATCAATAGTTGCAATTAATTTGATTAGCGGCAAGCATATATAGTTGATCAAATAACGAACTTAAAAAACAACTAACATGACGTTAATAAGGACATTAATACTTGAATAAAACTAGAATTTATTTGAACGAATTCTAGTTTACCGTCAAAAACTTACTCTAGCTAGACCAATCTCTTAGGACTAATCTATTACACCAATTAACTACTCCCTCTGTTTTTTCATGTCTATGGTATTTAAGAGTTATAATTCACTTTTGAGTTTATATAAAATACAGAGTAGTTGAGTAATAAGTTAGTAAAAAAGGTTTAGTAAACTAGCGTAAAAATAATATGTAAATGAATCTTTTGGAAAAAGTAATTTTGGAAAAATATGAGTTTACAGGGGAATAAGATTGGGCTTAAAGTAATGAAAGGTTGACTTAGAAAGATCATAATTCATTACTGTTAAGTAAAATAAAGTGAATCTTATTTACCTTTTACACTTTTTACAGGTAAATAAATATTTTTACTTTTTACTTAATCCGCGTCAAAAAAGTAAGAAAAAGATAAAAAATTATTTTTAATTGATTTTGAAACAACAATTGAAACATTCCCAAAATGAAAATTGTAACAAACTAAAAAAAGAGCGGAGTATTATTCTATGACTTAATTGTACTAGGTGTAGTTCAAAAAATAGTAATTTTCCGTCAAAGCTATGTAGCAACTCAATTTTGACTTATGGGAGCTTTAATGTGCATAGTACAGGTTATAACTAAGTTTTTTTTTTCTCCAATTTGATAAAGTATGAGTGTATTACCTAATGAAAGTATAATCGGTTTACTATACAATTTGTTGAGAAAGAAGGAGATATAACTATTAAAACAAATGCTAGTATTAGCACCAGCATAATTCTAAAGTTACTCGATCCAATCAAATGCGTATTGGCGCAGTCGGCGTGATAGACTTAACCAATTAAATTCAACTTCAATCATCTATGACGCTAATGAGACGTTATTATATGTATAAAACCTCTCAATTATATCCTTATAGCTTAATAAAGTATGCGGAAAACTAATTAGTCTACCACATCAGATTATGAACTACCCCCTACCATTAACAGGTATAGTTGAAGGCAATTGAGAATAAGACTCACGGCAGATTTTTAGGCCAAAATTATGGAAATATGATGAGTTTTGAAGAATTTTTCCTTAACTTAGCCGTTCCCGAAAAACTTGCGGAGGCTAACAGCTGATCAGTCTGGACTGAAACTCAAGAAGTCTATCCTTTGACCCTAAGTGTGGGAAAAATTCTAGGTATAACGATTACAGTCGTCGAAACGACTAAATCAAGGCCAAAAATGTAATTATATACAAGAAAATTGACGATCTCAAAACTTTTTTTAAAGCCAAAAAGTGTGTGGGTTTTCAATACCCACCAGAGGCAACCTAGAAAAAAGATATGTTGGGCAGTCAAAACATCCGTGTATGTATATGGACTGGGCTAACAAATAAATACAAAAAATTAACCTAATTTTATTATCTTAAAACTTGAAAAATTTACGTATTTTTTATTTAAATGATAAATTGGCGGGCCTTGGCCCCCACTCGCCCCTATTTCGCCCCTGTTAGTTCCCACAATTAGACTATGATGTTGCACAAAATTGAGTCCAAAAGTTACGATGTGTGATGTACGAAGTGACGTCGGAATGACTTTCCCTCTAAACGAACTTCATTCTAACATCGAAAATGCATGTGGAATGCACACCACTTGTCATTTGTGTTTTCAAACTTGGCGAAAGAGTCATACCAATAGTGACCCTTAACCATTAAAAGGTGTGGGAGAAAATTCTAAACAAAAACTCATTACGGTCGTCGAAGATAATGATCTAGATGGTCTAGTCAAAATGGATTATATTAGCACGAAAAATGAGGACTCCGTTGCTTTTTTTTTTTTGAAAGTGTCCAAAAAATCTGTTTGTTTTCACACTGCCATATTATTGATGCCACGCAAAAGTTGGAGTCAAAAAATATG
Source organism: Bassia scoparia (assembly GCA_008642245.1). Lineage (NCBI taxonomy): Eukaryota > Viridiplantae > Streptophyta > Magnoliopsida > Caryophyllales > Amaranthaceae > Bassia > Bassia scoparia. The sequence goes on along the minus strand of SNQN01008939.1, from coordinate 21,682 downwards.
AGATATCATGAGATTTCGAAGAACTTTAACTCTAAACTTGCATGCAACTAAATCGAAAACTTCTGTGGGAGGGCACAATAGTATTTTCGCGGATGAAAACTTGGCAAAGAGTCATCTCCACTGACTCTAAAGTATAGGAAATTCCATTAAAAAAAATATTCAATTCGGGCTAGGACCCAATCCCACCTTGTTACTTTGTTACCTTAAGCTTATTAATACTCCATGTTTAGGGAGTCCACATATGACGTTGATTAAAAATTGAGTCTCATAGAACTCCTAAAAATAATCTGGAGGAAAGAATCTAACCAATTGAGTTCTCCCACTCTCATATCATTATCTTAATTATGGCTTCAGCATTTGTTGACCAAACACAAATATATACAATAATGCTCGAGTAAAGGCCCTAATGCTTTGTATCATACAATATAATTCTAAAATGTTATGATTCGATCAATTGCGCTAAGAGTCGGCCTTGGCATGCTTAACCAAATTAATTCAAGTAAATCTATGACATAAGTTATATGATTATTTTATCCCTTGATAACCTTCGTTAATTACAATCTTTGATAACTCTCAACATAGCTAAATAAAAGTAACTTTCCCCATTATACCATTAATCCTTGAAGTTCTAAACTTCTAATTAAGAATAATCTCCTATATTATAATATTCTTATTATTGGTACACTACTACCACTTACAACTTTGAAACCGTGAAAGTAACTTGCAATGTAGTACGCCACGCAGTCATTCAAAATCATAATTATTATTCGATTTAGGGATGTAAATAACATGTAAGTAAACGCTAATTTAAGGATTAGTTATGTAATAATGATGGTTGGATCATATAATTTTCAATGAGGAAAAGTACATACACAACAAGAAAACCAAGGATTACCGACCGTGTCCAAAACAAACACAAAAACGGATCTGAGGGTTAAAAACGCGGAGACAGTCAGAAAAAGGTTACCGGACCCGTCAACCGGTCGAAGGTAACAGCACTGTCACAATAATTGTCGTAATTTATAGATTAGCCGACCGTTAGCGGTCAGGAAAAAAACTATACCGTCGTTCTTTCCGACCGTTTCCAGTAACAGACGTTTGATTTCGTCCGTCTTGAAACGGGAACGGCCATTTCCGATCCGTCTGCAACGGACGGAGATTACCGACCGTCAAAACGGTCGGTAAATGTAGTGGATTTTCGACTGTTGCGGTCGGAAAATCACCTTGGAAGTACATATTGCTTTTATTAAAAATGATATTAAATTATTACCGACCCCCGTTAAACGGCGTAAAAGTCAACATTTCAAAGAATTTGACTTGTACCGACCGCTTAGCAGGTCGGTAAAAGTCAAACTAACCCAGAAAAGTTGACAATTTTACCGAACCGTTACGGTCAGGTAAAGTTGTGGCAGATTTTAAAAAAAAAATCGAAACCAAATGTGTTTTGGCATGCTTTCTCAATATCACAAGGAGAATGGCTTGTCAAAAATTCAAAAAAAAAGCTCAAAAACATATAGAAAGTAAATACCTTTTCAAACTCTTACAAATACACATATAAAATCCTTTAACACACATACAAACAGGACTCCTTATTCACAATAATAAAATCTTGAACCAATTTCTTTAACTCATTTAAACAAAAGACAAAATACAACAATTGAAATTATAAAGAGAAAAAAAAACCTAGGATCTGAAATATAGAGGCTTACCGATTTTTGGAGCGCGGAGCGAGGTACTGAGCAGCAAGAACGACGGCGATCGACGGACGATGGCGAGGCGACGATGGCATGGCGAGGCGACGACGCGGAAATGAGCAGGAGACGACGCGACGATGGCATGCACATCGATTTGAAAAACTTTGAAATTATTGGTAGTTTAAGATCAAAAAATCAAAACCCCAAAACAATTGAGGAACCCAGAATATAAAATAACAAAAAAACACACAAACAAACAACCGCCCCAGAAAATTAGTCTAAATATATTATTTCAGAAAGAGAAAAAAAAGAAAAAATTTCAAAAAATAAACATATCAATTTGATTCAGAGAAGGAAAAAACCGGATAAGAACACTATAGGAAAAAAAAATCAAACAAAGTTGGGTAAATGAGGAGTGACCAAATAAATATTGTTCGTGAGAGTGAAATGAGGAGAGAGGAGAGTTGAAGTGAGGACGTGAATGAGGAAAGAGAGAGGTTTGGACTTAGGAGTGAATGAGGATAAAAGAAAATAGAGTTAATAAATAGAATACCACCCCAGTGGCCCCATACACGGTTATCTATTGTAGCAAAGTTCGTTACTATCGACCATTTGGTTCGACTATTAGTTTTCTTTTAAAAAATTACCGGATTACCACCGTCTACGGTCAAGGAATTCCAGTAGCGGTCGTAATTTTCTTCCCAAGTCAAATAAAAAAGTTTGACATATTACCGACCGTCTAACGTCGGAAAAAAAATGAAAAACAGACGGTAATTTCCTCCATACTAATAAACGGTCGGTAAATTTATCAAAACGGCGCGTAAATTGCACGTCTATAAAAAACGGCTAGACGGAGAGTATAATAGGAATTTTTCCGACCGTTTTCGTGGAGGAGTTCGGTAAAATCAGTCGTTAAAACGCGGATTTCTTGTTGTGGTTAGCTAAGAAATTAGAACTTTAAATTATATAATGATTAGCACGGAAATTGCTTTGATTTCCATAACAAACAGAAACATTTACAATAATTAAAAAATTAAAGATTATACAAGAAAAGTTATGAAATGTTTCCAAGTTTCCTAAGAGGTTTTCGAGTTCCAAGTTTTCGAAACAGCCTTGAACATCAGGTATTAGAGTTTTCGTATTTCAGAAGAATTGGAATGCATATAACTGATAATAGTACATACAGCTTGTAGTTAACATTGGATCACGATTGAATTTGTGCAGAAATTTGTGATGTATTGATAAAGAAAAGAAGTTGACAAATGGCTTAGTGAATGTAAAAAGTCGTAACAGAAGAGTATATTGTATCTGAATTGAAAAGTTTAATTAAGAGTAAAACTATATAATACCTTATCGATACATAGCAATTAAACAAAGGAATTTCCAAGTTCTTACCACTGTGATTTTGCGATTTTCATTTGATACCAGCCACTATTTAAAATTAATTCATTTGGTACCATTATTTCATTGTTCTGTAATTCATTCATAAATTAACTTACATTACCTTAATTGACACTCTACTACTACAAAGTATATAGATCACATTCAATCTTATGGTGTGCAGAGTTTTAAAAAAATAGGGATTTTGAACATACTATGAAAAAGTTGAGAATACGTTTACGATCTTGAGATTGTTGACAAATTTAAATACTATCACTTACCTAATAAATCAAATCCACTCGTATCAATGCCGTTGTGGTTCCCCTTGCTCCTAAAAAATATATCAAAATATGAACGCCTTGTAGGATACATATGAAAAATACGTGTTGAGGTCACACTCCAAAAGTTATAGCAACCTTTCGCCCTGCTGAGATAACAATTCATACTCTTCACGATCATTTAAAGGTTTGGTGCCTTATAACATGCGAATTTGCGGTGTCCTATAACAGTCGTCCTAACGTATCCGAATTTACTTGAATCTAATAAACAAGCCAGTGATTCCCGGCCAGGCATACCATGCAGCTTGCTAGAAAGTTAAAGCACAAACCCATGTTGCCAGTTTAAAACATGTGCCTATTATCGCAAGTTGATACTTCGTTTTACTTAAAACTTAAAAGTACTTCAATTCTACCATTAAATAATTATATTTAAAACTAATTATACTATATAGTATAAGACTGTGCGGGATTAATAAAAAGCAAACCCTTAGCAAAACCAAAATACCCAAAATGCCCCTTCATGCAATCTATAAAACCCGAATAGGACATGCAGCTTCATATTCCCATCTCAAACTCTACAAATCACAATAAACAATAACACCATTTTTCTCAAGACAATAAGTTTTAATTTCTTAGCTCATCATCATCATCACCAAAAAAGGGCCAATCTCATCAAAGCACTTGTTTGCAATAATTGTGTTGGTTAACCTAAGCATGTTTGCATTTGTTAAACAAATGCAACTGCAACTTGCCCCGTGACCTCAAGTCTGAACCTAGACATCGCAACAAGTGGTAGAACGTCCAAATCGGCAGGCCAAGTACGAGAGGTCCGAGTAGTTGCCAACTCCTTGCCGGAGTTGCCAACCTTACGCGGCTGTCTGCCTGTGCACCAGCTCCAAAAACCACCACCTAGGACCGTGTGTGACCGCCACGGCCCTCCTTAGACAGCCTTCTCGCCGGTCTCACCAGGTCCATTCCATCGACAAGAGAGCTGCTTGCCATCTTGAATTGGCTCGTGAGCTTAACGCACCCTCCACATACCACTTGTTACTAATTACCTTAACCACGCCAAAGCAAATAAAACAAAGGAACGTATATATTAGTTATGGAACTGTTAGACACATGTACCATATTATTCCGCACACCTTTGATATTTCAGTAACACTTGCACGCATGTTTATGGACTATATATGGCTTAATATTGTACGTTGATAATAAAAAAGGTTTGCCGCAAGATATCACTCATCATATATAGTTTTATGTTAAATTAGTTCATGTAAGAAATCAAATTTGCTAAAATTGCACTGCACGCAATTAGTTATGTTACGATTGTTATGGTTGCTCCTCGATCATGTCTGATTAATGTGAGGATATCATCTCAATCTTTATGTTTGTTCTGAATATTGTATCGCGATGATCAAGATTAAAAATGTAGTGTTGTTTAACTTAAAAAACATACAAATTTTTTTTAACTGTAGTATTGTATGTGACTACGATGACAATAACTATCACCCATTTCTTACCTCCCTCATCCTTAAAAATGAAGCTCAACAAAAGATGCTCTGTCACTTCTTTCTATAACATTCCAATTTGTCTTCTCTGTTGTTTCCTCTTCATAAGTTGACTCGAAAAAGATAATATAAGCCAGTTGTTAAAAAATTAAGTTTTGTCCGAATAGTAATTAGGAGGAAATAAAATAGTAAATTAACTTACGGAGATGAATGTAAGCCATATGTTTAAAATAAGCATGGAAAAAAAATTGTATGTAACCGTACCGGAGCTAGTGGTTGACAGTTACCGGGTTAACAACAACATATTAAGCCCATATGAAGCGAGTGGAAAGTGGGCTTGGTTTTGCACTTTTTAGAAACGCCGTAATTGCTACAACCTTCCCCATATGCAACCTCAACCAAATAAAGTCAATCAATGTCAACCATATACAACCATATTGAAATAAACCATCCATGCATTATTGAAGATATTTATCTATCTAATTTATAACCCTCCAAACATGCTATGCTAAAAAAATTAGGAATGTCATTTTTTATAGAAATGAGAAGTAATTAAATAAAAACAAATGACCAATTAACTATAGCTAGAGATTAGGGTGGCCATGATTCACGGTAGGGGGAGCCAATTGGGTTGTATATGCTAGGTACGCAGGATTGTATAAAATAATTTGCCCTTTGTCCAACCCGTTAACAAATATTTTCAAATTGAAATTCAATTTTTTGAGGAGTAGTAATGGGCTTTAGTTTGGTCCATGAATCCTTCCAACATTTCTGGCCCATGTAATTAAAAACCCCTGCAAGCCATCACTTGCATTAAGCACCATTTCACTTCAGGCCCAACAAAACCTTAAAGTTCCTATAATTTCTACTCCTCTATCAATTGAATCTTGAGGTCTTACTTCATTTGAAAAACAAGATTGACTGAATTGTTTATAAAATAAAATAAAATGAAACGAGATTGGAACTAAAATAATTTAAATTGAACTAAATTAAACAGAAACGGAAATAGAACTGAAGTTAAACACGACCTTGAATATTTTTAATCTCTAATTGTATGTCCACAAGTTGCTTTTTTAAGTCATTGGATTAGACAATGAAAATGTATAATGAAAATTGATAATGCATACGTTTTTGTTTTGTTTTTGAACAAATAATAGAGAATTTATATATTATTTACCCTTGAGAATTTTACTTCTTACCAAAAGGAATAAGTGTTTACCAGGGCCTGCCTAGGATAATAAACCTTTTCATAATTGCAACTTTTCTGCATCCAACCAAGCAATATTACATAATACAAGTATAATATGTATAAAATAATTTACTAATTTTTTAATTGGAAGTCTATGTCTCCAAGGTTGGTTTCAAATACCTTGTTGAATGTCATTGAAATGACCCTTAAACAAATTAAGGCCTTGTTTTCGTCTAATTGAAATTTACTGAACTAATTTATTTCTACTGAATCTTAACAAATTTCTTATCATTGAACTTGTTTTTACCGAATGAACATATTTACTAAACTGAACTTATTTTTACTGAAATTATCGAAAATAAGTTGATGGAATAAGATCTTAAACAAATGATAATGATTTCCACTCCCCAATCTATTTCCACATTTCTCTTCCTCTCATTATAACAAGTAACATTTGGCAACAAACTATGTTGAGACAAACTCTTAAATCTCTAAATGTTGTGCCAAATGCAATTAGGAACCATTTATTACAATTATATTGACAATACACAAGAGTAAATCAACTAACAGTTTCGGTGAGTAGTTAATTAAGTGCTTGAAACACTCCTTAATTAAGTCTCGGGTTCGACCTTAATAAGTAGAAAAAATTCTAAATTAGAGAGGAGCTGCCCATCAGAAATACCCAGTGCAAAGTCTACACAAAAGATTAGTGACTGCCAAAGGCAGTGATTTCCTTGTGGTAGACCAATAAAAAAATATAGAGGCGTAATCAAATTTGTTACGGTAAAATCCTAAGACCATCCACATACTTGCAAATCCATTGCATTCTTAATTAAATTTAGATAAGTTGAAAAGGAGGTGGGTCTTTTCAGGGGAGGTTTGGGGGTGATATAGTTTAACTACCACCCACATATTTTAGTAGATTTCCTTCCCTAATAACATCCAGTGGGTTGATTAGCACCCCTCCTTCATAAACCGCTCATTGCCTCTCTAAATTTTATGTTAAAAGAACTTTTAATTTCAAGAGTTAAAACCTTAGCCTCTGTCCTGTCAACTTTTTGACTAAAATTTAAGTAAAATATAGTTCAGTTCAGTAGAATAAGTTCAGTTCAGCTAAAAACAAGTTTAATCCTAGAGAAATATGTTAAGGTGTTAAGTAAAAAATGAGTTCAGTTCAGTAAAAAAAACAAGTTTAATCCTAAAGAAATAAGTCTTAGTTCAGTAAAATAATTTCAATTCAGTGCCCGCTAGTTCAGTCAGCAAAATTCCATTGACGAAACAAAGCTTAGTAATTATAACGTCAACTCAGACAAATATGAACACAATATACTCCCTCCGTTACGTTTTAAAGGACAACCTACTGATATTATTTGTGAGGGTAAAATATATTAAGTGTTGCGCATTGAAAACTAACAGAGGAGTATATTCAATTAATCTTGACTGACCACTTCGCTTTCTGCACAGGTCTACTCAAACCCGCTTCAATTCTTGTTGCCGATACGAAAGAAAAAAGTAAAAAAAAAAAAGCTTCTTGCGATTTAAAAAGCGTCCGCACAAAATCAACACAAGTGACAATCGATCTCTGATTAAGATTTAGTTAGGCCACATCAAAACGATATCACACTGACACCAAACGTTAATTGTTAGAATCGTATTAAAATCGCTTCCTAAAAAAAATACGCCAAATCCAAACTAAAACCAAATATTGCGCAGCCCAACAGCACTTCTAACCAAAACACGCTGGCCAGAAAATATGAATTAATTTCAAGAGACCTAACATTGCCTTCAGATGGTATGAACTGATTTATTCACGGTTAGTCACATTGTAATTATTAAAGGTAAGCTAACGGTTAAAGCGCTTAAAACAACCATATTCTACCCTGTCTTCCACCAGACACCTAACCAGTATTCATATAAGATTGATGCAATGTTCATCATTGAGACTAATAGGTGATAAGGAGCGCCAGCGAATACCATATCGCTATTTCCTCCAAAAAAACGCCCATAGTACATAGGTACAACAATTGTACATCCAGTATAGAAGCTATTTGTGTATGACCCTAAACATAAGAAAATCAAACGAAAAACGGGATTAGATTGAAATCCTCTATCTAAAACAACACACCAGACAAAAAAAACAACCTCTAGCGACCAAAATATACAACACACAAAAAAGCCTCCTATTATTGTTGAAAAGACTTGCTCGCTACTTACCCGACATATTATACACACGAGCAATTAGTTATGTACGATTGTTATTGGTTTGCTCCTCGATCATGTTGATTAATGTGAGGATATCATCTCAATCTTTATGTTTGTTCTGAATTATTGTATCGCGATGATCAATGAATTAAAAATGGTAGGTGTTTGTTTAAACTTAAAAACATACAATTTTTTTTTTAACTAGTAGATGTGATTGTATGTGAACTACTGATGCAATAACTATCACCCATTTCATTACCTCCCTCATCCTTAAAAAATAAAGCTCAACAAAAGATGCTTCTTTCACTTCTTCTATAACATTCCAATATTTTTCTTCTTTTTTCCTCTTTCATAAGGTTGACTCMGAAAAAGAATAATATAAGCCATTGTTAAAAATTAAGTTTTGCCGAATAGTAATAGGGAGGAAATAAAATAGGTAAAATTAACTTACGGTAGATAATGTAAGCCATTATTGTTTAAAATTAAGCCATTGGTAAAAAAAATTGAATGTAACCGTACCTAGCTATGTACATCCGGTTAACAACAACATATTAAGCCCATGAAGCAGTGAAAGTGGGCTTGGTTTTGCACTTTTTAGACAACGCCTATATTGTACAACCCTTCCCCATATTGCTACATACAACCTCCCTAATAAAATAAAGTCAAATATTTGTCAAATATTGTCCAAAGCCTATATTATACAAACCCCCCTATATTGCAAGATACAACCCCCATCCATTGCTTTTATTAGTTGTCAAATATTTATATCTATCTAATTTTATTTAATTAATGATTTTTTATTTTTAAAAAAATCATGCATGAGAGATAATAGGGGGAGGGGAATAAATCATGTGTCACATAAGATAGGGGGAGGGGGTTGTATTTTGCTAGGTAGGGGGGGATTGTACCTAATAATTTGCGGTATATTGCTATGTAGGGGATTGTATAAAATAATTTGCCCTTGTCCAACCCGTTAATCAAATATTTTCAGAATTGAAATTCGAATTTTTGTGGTAATGGCTTTGTTTGGTCCATGAATCCTTTCCATACATTTCTGGCCCATCTATTAAAAACCCTGCAAGCCATCATTGCATAAGCCCATTTCACTTCAGGCCCAAAACAAAGCCTAAAGTTCCATACTTATTACTTCATTTGAAAACAAGTGAACTGAATTGTTTATAAAAAAAAATGAAACGAGATTGGGAACTAAAATAATTTAAATTGAACTAAATTAAACAAAACGGAAAATAAACTGAAGTAAACCGACCTTGAATAGTTTTTTAATCTCTAATTTGTATTCCACAAGTTGCTTTGTTTAGAGTCATTTGGTTAACAATGAAATGTATAATGAAAATTGATAAATGGCATACGTTTTTCGGTTTTTGTTTTGTTGAACAAATAATAGAGAATTTATATATTTATTTACCCTTTGAGAATTTTTACTTCTTACAAAATGGAATAAGTTGTTTACCTAGCCTCCCTTAGATAAATAAACCTTTTCATAATTGCAACTTTCTGCATCCAACCAAGCAATATTACAATACAAGTATAAATATTGTATAATAATTTACTATTGATTTTCATTGAAGTCTATGTCTCAAGGTTGGTTTCAAATACCTTGTTGAATGTCATTGAAAATGACCCTTAACAAATTAAGGCGTTGTTTTCGTTAATTGAAATTTACTGAACTAAATTTATTTTTACTGAAATCTTAACAAATTTCTTATGCATTGAACTTGTTTTTACCGAAGTGAACATATTTTTACTAAACTGAACTTATTTTTACTGAAACTTATCGAAATAAGTTGATGAGAATAAGACTTAACAAATGAGAAATGAATTTCGCACTCCCCAATCTATTTCCACATTTCTCTTTCTCTCATTTTAACAGTAACATTGGACAAACTATGTGAGACAAACTCTAAAATCTCTAAATGTTGTTGTGCCAAATGCAATTAGGAGCCCATTTATTATCAATTATTTGACAATGACACAAGGGTAATCAACCAACTAGAGTCGTCTTGAGTAGTTAATTAAGTGCTTGAAACTCCTTAATTAAGTTCTCGGGTTCGAGCCTTAATAATAGAAAAAAATCTAATTAGAGAGGATACTGCCCATCGAAATACCCATGCAAACTTACACAAAAGATTAGTTGACTTCCAAAGGCAGTGGATTATCCTRGTGGTAGACCAATAAAAAAAATATAGGGGTAATCAAATTTAGTTACGGTAAATTCCTAACCAATCCACAATACTTGCAAATCCATTAGCATTCTTGTAATTAAATTTAGATTAAGTGAAAAGGGGGTGGTCTTTTCAGGGGAGGTTTGGGGTGATATAGTTTAACCACCACCACATATTTTAGTAGATTTCCTTCCCTAATAAATCCAGTGGGTTGATTAGGCACCCCTCTTCATAAACCGCTCATTGCCTCTCTAAATTTTATGTTAAATGAKACGTTTTAATTTCAAGAGTAAAACTTAGGCCTTGTTCCCGTCAACTTTTTTGGATAAATTTTAATAAAAATAAGTTCAGTTCAGTAGTAATAAGTTCAGTTCAGTAAAAACAAGTTTAATCCTAGAGAAATNTGACTTATGACGACCATAAACTTCATTTTATATATGTTCAATTGAGCCTGATTTGATGCGATGCTACATAAGACCAAAACAGATACCTAATACGATTGTAAATTTCTAATATGGTTTTACCAATAATACTCAACTTAATCAAATTCAATTAAATTTGATTAGGGCAAGATATATAGTTGATCAAATACGAACTTAAAAAACAACTAACATGACGTTAGATAAGACATTAATTACTTTGATTAACTAGAATTTGATTTGAACGAATCTAGTTTCCGTCAAAAACTTATCTAGCTAGACCAATCTCTTAGGCTAATCTATTACCCTAATTAATACTCCCTCTGTTTTTTCATGTTCTATGGTATTTAAGAGTTATTTCACTTGTTTGAGTTATATAAAATACGAGTAGTTGAGTAATAAGTTAGGTAAAAAAGTTTAGTAAACTAGGTAAAAAATTAAATATGTAAATGAAATTTTTTGGGAAAAAGTAATTTTGGGAAAAAGTAATTTTGGGTGAATAGATTGGGTAAAGTAATGAAAGTTGACTTTAGAAAGATGTAATTCATTACTGTTAGAGTAAAATAAAGTAATTTTTTACCTTTTACTTACTTTTTTGACAGGGTAAATAATTTTTTACTTTTTACTTATCCTGTCAAAAAAGTAAGTAAAAAGTAAAAAATTATTTTTAGATTGATTTGAAACAACTAATTGAAAACATCCCAAAATGAAAATTGTAACAACTAAAAAAAGAGGCCGGGAGTATTATTCTATGTATCTTAAGTTGTACTAGGTGTAGTTCAAATAATAGAGTAATTTTCCGTCAAAGTGTAGCAACTCAATTGTGACTTATGGGAGCTTTAATGTGTATAGTACGGTATAACTAAGTTTTTTTTTTCGCAATTGATAAAGATGAGTGTTATTGTACCTAAATGAAAGTATAATCGGTTATACTATACAATTTGTTGAGGAAAGAGTAGATATAACTATTAAACATAATGCTAGTATATAGGGTACAGCATAATTCTAAATTACTCGATCCAATCAATGCGTTTAGGAGTCGGCGTTGGATAGCTTAACCAATTAATTCAACTTCAAGTCATCTAGTGACCTAATTAGGGGTTATTATATGTTATAACCTCTCTAATTATATCCTTGATAGTAATAAAGTATGGGAAAACTTAATTAGTCTACCCATCAGATGAACTACCTACCATTAACAGAGTATTGTTGAAGGCATTGAGAATAGAGACTCACGCAGATTTTTAGGCCAAAATTATGAAATATGATGAGGTTTTGAAGAATTTTTCCTTTAAACTTTTAGCCGTCGAAAAACGTGTGCGGGAGGCATAACACTGATCGTCTGGGACTGAAACTTGGCAAGAAGTCATATCCTTTGACCCTTAAGGTGTGGGAGAAATTCTAGGTATAACTCTTACAGTCGTCGAAACGACTATCAAGGGCCAAAAATGTAGATTATATATCAAGAAAATGAGATCTCAAAACTTTTTTTTTAAAGCCAAAAAGTTTGTGTGTGGTTGGTTCAATACCCACCAGAGGCAACCTAGAAAAATATATTGTTGGGAGTCAAAACATCCGTTTTGTATTATGGAGGGGCTCAAATAAATACAAAAATTAACCTAATTTTTATTATCTTAAAACTTGAAAATTTTACGTATTTTTTAATTTAAAAAAATTGGCCGGGGCCTTGGCCCCCACTCGCCCCTTAGTTTCGCCCCTGGTTAGTTCCCACAATTAGACTATGATGTTGCACAAAATTTGAGTCCAAAATTACGAGGTATGACGAGGTTTTCGGATGACTTTCCCTCTAAACGAACTTCATTCTAGACATCGAAATGCATGTGGAATGCACACCACTTGTCATTTGGTGTTCAAACTTGGCGAAGAGTCATCCCATATATGACCCTTAAGCTAAGGTGTGGGAGAAATTCTAAACAAAACTCATACGGTCGTCGAAATGATGATTCTAATGGTCTAGTCAAAATGTGGATTATATATCACGAAAATGAGGACTCCGGATTGGTTTTTTTTTTTTTGAAAGTGTCAAAAAGTCTTTGTTTGTTTCACACTGCCATATTATGATGCCACGCAAAAGTTGGAGTCAAAAATATGAGATATCATGAGATTTCGAAGAACTTTAACTCTAAACTTGCATGCAACTATCCAAAACTTCTGTGGGAGGCACAATAGTTATTGTTTGGGATGAAACTTGGCAAAGAGTCATCTCCATGACTCTAAAGGTATAGGAGAAATTCCATTAAAAAATATTCAATTCGGGCTAGACCAATCCCACCTGTTACTTTGTTACCTTAGCTTGATTAATACTCCATGTTTAGGGAGTCACATTATGAGCGTTGATTAAAAAATTGATCTCATCAGAATCTCCTAAAATGAATCTGGAGGAAAGATCTAACCAATTGAGTTCTCCCACTCTCATATCATATCTTTAARTATGGCTTCTAGCATTGTTGCTAAACGACAAATATATACAATAATGCTRGAGTAAAGGCCCTAATGCTTGTATCATACAATATAATTCTAAAATGTTTGATTCGATCAATGCGCTTAAGAGTCGGCCTTGGATGGCTTAACCAATTAATTCAAGTAATCTAGTGACATAATTATATGATTATTTTATCTTGATAACCTTGCTAATTACATCTTTGATAATCTAAACATAGTAATAAAGTACTTTCCCCATTATACCATTATATCCTTGAAGTTCTAAACTTCTAATTAAGAATAAT
>SNQN01008938.1:3902-15293 GCA_008642245.1 Bassia scoparia | reverse complement strand
AGAATTTGAGATCAAGCCAATATCTCATATGAGTGCATGAATGGATGCGCGTGATTGTGTTTTGAAATGTGTTTGAGAATGCTTTTGATTGTGTTTTTGAATGCTGTTGAATGTATGAATGCTTTTGAATTTTGAATGCTTTTGAATTTTGACTGCAAAAGAGTGAGAGCTTTGATGTGTTTTAGAGAGAGAGAGAGAGTTTGAGAAGTGCCAATGAGGCGTGAATCCGTGCAAATGAAGGCCGAGGCCTCGTATTTATATGCAAAGTGTAAAAAAGGAAAGGATATGGGCGTAATTGCTCCCAAAATGCCAAAAACTTGGGCGAAATTACGCCCAACACTCCTTCCTATTTTTGGTTGATTCGACTTGCCTTATTTAGCGGATTGCGTTTAATATAAAATCAGAATAAAATATCATTGATTTTATTTGATTACGAAATTTTAACACAAAATCAATGATTGATTTGGGGAGATATTTATGTRGTCCCCACGCTCGGGTGCGGTCCCGAGGCTCCTGAAATGAGCCGTTTCGCTCGGGTGCGCGTTTTTGCTTCGAAAATTCATAACTACTTTTCCACAACTTCAAAAATTATGAAACAGTATTCATAAAGTTTCTTGTAAAAAATAGTGTCTTGTATTAAAATTTCATGAATTTAGGAATTGTCTTCTTAATTTAATTAATTATCCCAAAATTAATTAAATTGTTGAAAATACCGAAAATTGCCAAAAATGCTTAAGAAATTTTAAAAAAAAACTCCGAAATTTTTTAGAAAAATGTTTAAAAATAAGTTAAAATTATTTTGAAATTAAACTTACTTTTAAGGGTGCTTTGTGTACAGAAACGTGCCCGATGTAGTGAAAACTTGCCTTTTTAGGGTTTGTTAGGGCCCTAGTTCTCTGTCAATTCAGCTTGTGTGTTGCAAGGGGTGTCATATCATCGGCCGTCTTGGGCTAGGGACAAATGTAGGTATCTACACTCCATATCTTGTGGAGAAGAGGGCGCACTCTTCGCAGGGCGAGGAGAAAGAGAAGACAAAACACTCCTCGCATAGTGAGGAGAAAAAGAGATCAAAGCACTCCTTGCGCAGCGGGGAGAAGAGACTAGACAAATCAACCCCTTCGCAATCGGAGGGGAAATCCACTAAACCCAAGGAGCCCGTGCCTCTTGGGGTCAAAATAAGCGAGCCTAAAGCTGATGAGGGTCGCAAGAGATCAGCCGATGTCAGCGGCAAAGGCAAGAAGGTCAAAGAGGCTGCTGATAAGTCCAAGCGACCAAGGCGAAGCCCTCCTCCTCCTCCTACACCAATGGGGGACTCCTCGCACTCTGCTTAGGTGGGCGAGAAGAGGCAGCCCTCGCCTTCGCTGGCTGAGCCAGAGGCAAAGAGGCACCAAGCCACAGGTACACCATCTACTATTCCTCGCAGTTCGATTTTGGGTCCAGAAGCTCATCCCACTGAGGTTCGCATCTTTAACATGTACGGGTTGGATCCTGCATTGTTTAGACAACGAACCTCTAGTGGTTCGCAGTCCTCGGAGGTGAGTTATGAAAGGAAATCCAAGACCTCGCATGATTCTCCTTTTTCATTCCCTCGCCAATCGAATCTGGATGGTTGGTCTAACTCCGATACCATTCCTTATGTACTAGGTACCGCAGATGAGGACTCTCCTTTTGTCGAGGAGACTCATGTGGACTTGGGTGTGACAGGCGAGATCACCAAGCTTGCCCAGGACAAACTTCCTTCGCAAGCGGGCAGAAGCCCTTAAATTCTTTCCTCTAGAATTCACCTATGTGGAGGGCCTCGACAAACTAAACTTCGAGGTACTGAACTTGGCTGACCCAGCTGTCGAGCCTCTACTAATTACTTCTGCTATCCCCAGGCCAGAGAAGCTAATAAGTCTGTCACTTCGCATCGACGAGAACTTTGTCCATGGCTTGGAGAGGTTTGTAGCGAAGAAACACCCTTCGCTGGTTTCTGCTCTCTCTGCTGATAAGCTGGAGGACTCAAGGTGGTTGGAGGTGGATGATGTCGACCACTATTCTTCATGCAAATTCAGTGCTGACAAGAAGAAGAAGATAGTAGGCGAGATGGTCTGCTGTGCGAGCAAGGAGTACAAGCACAACCTTTTAGGCTATGCAGTTGGTTCTTGTGGGCKAGCAATGAGTAGGCTCGCAGATGTACGTTATCTTTCCTTGTATTCATTTTATTTTTCTCTAAGTATCYCCCCTCSCACTTTTCCATACTTCATCAAATCTGACATATGTTCCTTGATTGTTCAAGTGATGGTGCGATTGGACGGCGTTGCAAAGGCAATGCMAAAGGCCAACTGAGAGGCCCAACACAAGGAGCTAATGTACAAAGAGTCTCTTGAGTACCTTTAGCAGCAGACCCTCGCTGTGAAGGTCGATTATGCTAAGGCTACCTACACTCTTGGCCATAGCCTCAACATTGTCAAGGTAGCCTATCGTATGTCACTGGAGGGCTACCACTCCTTGCTTCAGAAGCACAACCTCCTGGCCAAGCATGTGGTCGAGTCTGCTGAGAAGGAGGAGGAGCGAGTAAATAAAGCCGTCGCTGAGAGGGTTGAGATTGAAGTTGCTGTGAGGCCCAACATTGAAGAGGAGGCAAAGGCGAAGGCAGAGGCAAGTGTTSAAGATGAATTTGCCAACCTTYGCTTCATTGCTGAGGAACAAGATAGGGAGCTCGCAGAATTGAAAAAGAATAAAAAAATCAGGTTCGCAGAGGCAAAGAACTCAGGCATTGAAGAAATGCAAACTATGATGGAAGAAGCTTGGCATCTCTTTCTTGCGAGGAAGACTTATCCTTTTCGCTTTTTCGAGGAAAGATTGGACTACATTGAGACTGCCATCATCATTCAAAAGATGTCTGACACCAAGGAAGAGCCAAGGCCTCCACTGCCCGAGAAGGACTTCAAATACACCTACGTCGACACTGAGCACTCGACGAATTCAGAGCCTTCTTCTGGTTCTTCTTCTTCTGATGATGATGATGAGGGCGAGCCTCGCAAGTAAGGCAGCAACAACAGCGAGGGGGAAGGTGATAAGGACAAGGGCCAAGGCAATGTTGATGATGCCAAGAATGATGACGAGCAAGATAATGATGAGCTCATTGACATTGAAAACGTCAATGATGCGAACGCAGATGTTCGCATTCGCTGATGATCTCCTCTCCTCGCACCTTAACTATCCAGCTTGGCAATGTATTATTTTGTATAAGTACCAGCCTTTGCACATTCTTTTTGCTAATCAAGATGACATGTAATTTTAACTTTCAAATCTAATAGAAGTCTTCTTACCATCCATCATGTGTTTTAAGTTTGTAGTCTTACTTTTTTTGCTTCGCACTTTCTTTCTTAGGTACACTTGCCCCTGTAGTTCATGTGTTCCTTCTAGTCGCATGGGCTACACATTTACCTGTTAGCCTAGTTCATATCCACAGGTGCGAGCAAAATCTCCCTTGAGCAACGAGAACTCCTTCTTGTGCGAAATGACTTGAGACCTAGCAGTGGTGTTAAGTCAATCAATCATACTGATTGCCCTTAAACTTGGAGATTGAGTCAAGGAAGTCGCAGGTTTTCATGTGCTAGTTCCAATGACGATGCATTATGCGAACCTCATTCGATTGTTTTTACAAAATGGTGAGCTCGCCACTCGCAAGTTGCCCTTGAATGCTGAGATGTAAGAGCCTCATTTGAACATTTTTACAAAACGGAGAGCTTGCCACTCGCTGCTTAGCAACACTAACATATACATGATTCTCTGAAAAAAAGAAAGAACCATTTTGTGTTAAAAAAAGTAAAACACTAGCATAGTAAAACAATCTTTGAAAAATATATACACCCCCAATCCTCAAAATTCAAAGAATTATAAATGACTAACTGAAGCCAAATTCAAAGAATTATAGATGACTAAGGTTTCTTATCAATGAAAGGGAATATCAAATATGGAGTATATAACAAAAATCCAGTTTCCTACCTACATGCTAACTGTACAAAATATTTTTTAGGTGAATTTTGATAAAAAAAAATCAGAAGAAGAAGGGCTTCATGCTATAAGTACACAATGTATGATAGCTAATTAATTAACTTCTACGGTGCGTTAAGCTAAAGTGAGTCCGGGTAACATTGGGAGCCTTAAACATCTGTATTCAACTGATTCCAAAACAACCAGGAGGAATTAAAAGAGTACATCTCACAAAGAAAAGAGACATTGAGTGAAGCACCAAAACATAGATATACTCATAGCTTACTGGTTGCCATGATTAAAAGTTTCACATAATACACAAAACAGAGTAGTTATCATGCACAATTTAAGTAAGAAAAAAGATATTTATTGCAGCAAGTAGTAGATAAATATGATGAAGTTGATAGGYAACACACAATGATCAAAGAGAAAATCCAATAAATTTGGTGCCAGCATCCCACATCAGCTCCTAAAGTCTAAAATGCTTTTGATTAACTCCCCTAATTTAAGATTCATATTATCTAAGCCCTATGCTTGAATAGTGTAATCTATGTTTGAAAGTTGGAAGATTAGAGAACCACACTCATTACACAACAATATAAAACTCTTAAACCATGCCCAACCATACCTTAAGTCACGCACATATCACACGTACCACTCTAAAGCCCCAACCACATTCCTATTAACCCCACTCATACATATTTAAGCTACCACCAGGGTATAAAGAAATTGTCAACCATCTTTTGTAAAACATACATATTTAAGGTTGTTTAGTAGGGTACAAAGAACACTAAAAGTAGAATGACAAACAATTAAGCAAAACCTTGGATATGGTCAAGGCAGCACTCCACTACTCCTTTAGAATGCTAAGACATATACTACCGTTGTTGTTAATGTTTGGGTGGAACACTTTTGTCCTGAAGGAAACSTGCACACAWAGAAGCCACAATATAGTTTTAGGAAACAATAATAAAGAAATACTCTAGTATCATAATATATAAAACGAAAATTATTAGAGCTAACAAAATAAGTCTCAGCTAAACGATCAATTATGCTTCTAACACAACCAATTCTACATAAATCAATAATAACAATTCAGAAATACTACAGAAACTTCGTTAGAGCAAATACTCTGACCGCCAATTATCAATAAAATTATTAGACAGTAGGAAATCATACGGTTTAGGACGGTGTGGATTGATCAAGTGATTTATTTAGTTCCTCTCATTTGTATGCTTTTCGCTATCTTATTTTTAATGTGATATCTGGTTTGTAATATGACTACAAGCCCTGTTGCTAAGAATATGTTTTCATTAGTAAGCACCAATAATGGTCCTAGAGATAACCAACTATGCCAGGGGGAGTGTTTTGAGTGACATTATTTTCCCTCCTGCCTTTCACATTCAAACCACCCAAGTAACTGGGGTAGACGTGTGGCCGCGCCTCAGCGCTATAGCGGCGCAAGCCGGCTATGAAGGTACTACATCGAGGGTGGCTTTTGCGTCGGCGTTGAGCCCGAAATCCCGCACGTGAGTGCCGTTGGGGTAGTGTTGTCGAATGAGGGGAGTTCGCCACGTGTCCCTAGCGAAAGGCTTATTCACGGACGCCCGCAAACGTTAGGTGCCAAAAACATGGCCCCACGTCAATTCAAGTAACCAGTCGTGGGTTCGGGGACATGGTACGAATCAGATCTGATAACCCAATTCGCCCGCATGTGCGGCCTCTTATTCCTGGTCTCATTGTAATTCCATTAATCATGATATTGAAAGGCACAATAACTACGTTTTTTAGCACGCGCTTAGAAGCGAACTAACCCTTAGAATTGTACTATGAAAGTGTGTTACTATTATTCACAAGCGACTACCTAACCTAGAAATTGTGAACACCTTGTCATTGAATCATGTTAGAACGTTGCCTTAAACAGCGTTTCCCATAGTTAATCTGATTTAAATGGATTCACATAATTTCCGGTCTTTGTTTAGCCAAACATTACAAAATTGATACAACAACAATACAATATGACATATGCAATAAGATGAAGTGCATAAACTTCAAAGTATATGCAAACTCATCTTACCTAAATCTGCAAAGCAAAACACAAGTTTAGTTCGTTTAATTAAACGCAATGAAACGAAATTCCTTTGCCTTGAATCGCATACATGAAAACAAAGAATCATCGTTAGTCCTTGATAAAACGCACAAGCGCAATGATCTTTCGCCATTCAATTGCTATACCAAGAAATAAGAGTTCAGTTTAGTATTGACCAATGAATAATAATAATGAAATGAAACAAAAACCAATAAAAAAAACCTTGAAAATAAAGTGAAAAACCTACATATTTACATGAAACAAGTTAAAAGTGAGTGTCTTACAATTGCTTTAATTATATTTAAACTCATAACATAGTTATCAATATATAAAAGACGTGGAGAGAGATTATTGGTGAGTAATCTCAGAATCAACCTTTGTTATCGCTATATTGGATCTCGACAAGAGAATCGTATGCTTTTGAATTAAAACGAATGTATAATGTGTTTGAAGTGTTTTCGATGAGAGAGAGAGAGAGAGAGACGTCAGCGTGTATGAAATCGTGTAAGATGTGGAAAGCGTGCCTCGAGACTGAGCAGTAGGCAAGAGTGTATTTATAGGCAAGAGGCAATTTTCGAGCAAATAAACCCTGCCGTATATACGCTGTATACGAGCGTTATATACGCATGTTCGCGCTATATACGCTCGTACAGCGTATATACGCTGCTTGCTTCTCCATAATTTTTTTGGACAAATTCGTATGTGCATATTGAGCGTATATACGCTCCTGCTTGAGCGTATATTACGCTCCTGCATGGCGTATATACGCTCAACACTTGCGTATATACTGCTCAATGTCTTTCGTGATTATATTTTTCCAAACTCCGAAATATTTTGATTTCCTCCGATTTTTATTCGTTGATTTCCCTGTTCAACGCACCTAGGAACACCCTTGCTCTCCAAGCAAGGGTTCTAGAATGTTTAGAAGCGTTATCCACGTATTCCGGGAGTATATTTTCTAATTATCGCGTATATTTCTGCGTATTTCTTTTGGCAGATTTTTTAAAAAAAACATTGCAAAAAATTCGATAGAAAATCATAGAAAATCAGAAAAATTAATTTTAAAAATACTGGCGATTCAGAGAAAACTGTGACCACGGACATGATGAACATCAAAAAGCCTGAGAATCGCTTTGAAAACCTTTTGGAAAACCCTTTGAAAACCTTTGAAAACCGAAAGAAAGTATTTTGCCTTGCCTTTGACCTTTGCTCAATATTCAGAGTACGACCGCGCGTATTTTCCAACTTTTTATATTTCAAAGCATCTTTTCTGATTCGAAACACCGCGAGACCGCCTGTATGTTTCATCCGATACTCATTGGGGAGACACCATCATTAGTCTACAGAAGCCCCCACTTTTGCTGAGTCGAAGAGACGATAGTTCGTAAGAACGAAAGTCAAAGTATTCGATTCGGGACGAGAGTAGCAACTCAAGACGTTCTGCGGCCCTGAGTTTACTCTGTACGGCCGGTACCTGCAAAACAAATGTTAGTTTTACCTGTTACCGTCGCCCCATGCTGTTGTGCCCCGGAAGCGCCTGATTCCCTCAGGTGGTTTTCTCCCATACGGTGACCCTGTCTTTTCGGGAGAGTTGCGTATGTGTGTTGTGCGGAACTTCTTGTGCGTTGAGAAAATTCCAAAACCCGAAGAATGCGCGGAACTTCCTTGAGCGGAGAGAATTCCAAAACCGAAGTAGAGTGCTGGATTCTTTAGCGGGAGAAATCGTAACCCGAAAGATTGTATTTGCTTGAGATTTCTGTAGCGGGAGAAACCGTAGACCCGGAAAGATGTATTTGCTTGAGATTTCTGCTCAGCGGAGAAACGTAGACCCGAAAAGTATTTGCTTAGATCATTTGTCAGCGGGAGAAATCGTTAGACCCGGAAGTGAGTATATGTGAACTGGCTCTGGGCGGAGAGATTCCAAAACCGAGAAGAGTGTGTATGCTTTGGAGGTTGCTTTGAAATGTCGACGTCTGGAATTGCCTGTTGAAAAATTCTTGGTTATACCAATAAGGTTTATTTTGGTTATTTTGTGCTTGGAGGTAAAATGTTGTAATTTGACAAGTTTTTGAAAAAGTGTGCTTGATATTCCGGAGTTTGGAACGACCGTTGGAATGATCGAATAATGCGCGACAAGCCAAAAAGACAAAATGGAGAAAGCAGGTTGAGCGTATATACGTCCAAGACACTGCTATATAACGCACCAGTATCTGCGTATATACCAAATTTTAAGCGTATATACAGCTGCTTTTTGGGAGGTTATTCTAACCAGTACTTGGCTCGTGCTGCTTGTGTCATTTCTCCATTTTTGTTTCTAATTTTCGAGCCTTTGCTTGCCCTTTTCTTCCCCAAACCTTGCTGGAATTTCTTTGCTTAATTCAATCCAAGAGAAGTTAGAAGGCTATTCCTTTGAAGATTCACTTCCAAAATCAGTATAATCCCCGTTCAATTCTGAATTTTTGTCTCATTCCTCTCGAAGTTTAAGGGTTTGATGTTCATGATTCATTTTTGCTTGAATTTGCTCATTTGGTGCTTGCAATTGTTTGGCAATTGTCGATATGCTTGTATTTGTGCTTGTTTTTGCTTGAGAATTTTGAAGTGAACCTTGATGAGAATGTTGCTTGAATATACACCCCTTTTTTTGGCCGAATTTCTGCCCCATTTTTGGCCAAGCTTTGTGTTTGAAAAAATTGTTGTTTGCATCTCTGGACCTAGGGTTGCTGGGGGATATCTCTTGGAATGTGAATTCTTCGTATTTGTGGTTGAAACCTTTGATGATTTTGGCTTTGAATGTTGATGAAAGCTCTTGGGAAACTGTCTTGTATGCTTTTAAGTAAACACCAAAAGCTCATAATTTGATGAATTGCTTGCTATTTCAAGACATTTTCCAAGACTTGAAAACACTTGATGATGAGCTTTGAACTTCTTAATCGATTTTTCAAAAGCTTCTTCTAACCGTTAGCTATATTATTCAAAACTTGATACGAAAGCACAATTTAGTGACACAAAAAAGGCTCATTCCATGCTTTCACCATGCTTCTATTCAAACAATTGTGTTTAAGAATCGAAGCATATGTCGTTAGCCCCCCGGAATTCGTTACGAATGGATATTTTGAACTTGCTTCTTCATCACACACGATGACTTAAAAACATTAGTTCAATAGTTATTCAAAGTAATGGTACCTGGAATTGGAATTTGCTATTGCCTATTAACTACATGGCTAGATTTCGAAACTTTTATTCCAAACTATGCACGTAATGTATGTCCGTGAAGTGAGATTGCTTTGCTTAATTCCATATGTGTGTTGTTTTCACTAACAATCGACCTTAAAAAACTCTAGTTCAAGTCATTTGTTGCTAATGTATGCTTGTGTCTCAACCCTTGCAGGGCTAATTTATTTTGTCCATGTATAGCGTTATGCTGCCGATTGTATTTCCTAATTATTTGTATCCTCAATTTGTCAGCATGGCAGAACCTTATGAGAGATTCACCGAGTGAGGTGGGAGACGTTTCTACCCTTCTAGTCGGAAGAATACCTGGACACAATGCCCATCCTGGTCCCCGATATTATCGGTTCTAGTAGGGAAACCAATATATCGTCTCGTCTCGTTTCAGGATTGTAAGCATCATGCCTTTCTCTTCTCTTCTTTTCTTGATGGATTTGGTCATTTATTGATTTGTTTTGCTTGCAGGAACTACGAGGCGTATGGTCATTTCTCACGGGGTGCCAGCTTTTTCTGCTAGACACACTTTGACGACCCAGAGTTCAGACCTTATGGAGCACCACTGGTTATCATCACTCTCTGTAGGAAACCATCAAATCATATGACTGACTAACGGGCTCCTACTCCTTCAGCTTCTTGCATTGTTGGAGTCGTTTTGCGGACTACGTCAACCACTTTGTCCACTCCCATGGGGAAGACTATCACACCCTTTGACATTTGCTAGCTCACAGGCCCCCCTGTCTTTCACCGAGCAAAGCTGTGTGATTGATTCTTTCTCTGAACATAGTTCAGCAGAACTGCCTCAGCTGGCTGGCCCCGTTATGTGCTTCCTTTCCAAGAAGGAAAAGCCATGTCAAGCCTGGGGTTCTTCTTATAGGTTGTTGATGGATAACGTTACTGAGGCTCCACGCGGCTCGCATTACCTGCTGTGATGATCAACAGCTTCTTGGTACCAGATTGCCGGGCTGAGCCCGTTGCCGAGTTGGCGTACCTTGCTTCCGCTGGGATTTGGACCAAGTTCAGCGATTATGACTGCTGGTTGGTTATGCTCAGCTGCTGTGGCATGGAGAAAAGCTGCCGGCCAGTTAGCATTCATCGGTGAAGGTTTGGCGACATAGAGGCCCATGGCGAGTGATCGAGGTACTAATTTGCCCGTCCTTCTTCTTTGTTCTACTCTCACTTAACATCGTCATGTGATTACTTGTGAGTTTTTGCGTCGGGCTTATTCTTATCTTCGCCCCTCTAGCCCCGCGTTCCTGGGCCTCCCGCCAGTACCCTGCTCGGATGCTATGTGTTGGGCGCTGGTCCGAAATGGCGTCAGACTGGACCCCAAGATGCTCTGATTACCACTCGTAAAGAAACGATCAAGCGTTAATGAAGGCCTCACGAACGTAGATGCTTGCCCTGGTTTCGCTCTTTTTACACTTTTATAATTGTGTGCATTCCCCAATCTCTTTAAAAATAGGTGCCCAACTTGCGTCCTTTTGCCCCGGAGTAAATAATTTCAGTGCGTGCTTTAGCAAACCTTTTCCCCCAAATGAACCGGAATTCCCGTCGGTGTCCAGCACGCCTACGCGCAGTGTTCTCTAACCTGGTGCGACGCTGTAAAGTGAGGCATATTGCTCGAAATCTTCCCTGTCGTCCCCTGCAAGAATCTCCCAGGCAAGATGAATGAATTGCACCCTCACCTTGTGCCGGGCAACTTGGGACTTTTCGGTTGATTACTTCTTTCCTTCCTGACAAAAAGCATTCCTTGTATGAAATTTTTGTTTAAAATCAAAAATGGATTAAAGATGCGGGTAATTGTTTCTACGAAAAGCAACAAAAAGAGGTGGTGTGATCTGTTGTATGGCGACTTTTGCCTCTGATTGATTCCCCTAAATTATGTATACGGAGGACACACTTTAGCTTGTTCCATCGGATCAATCCAATCCTCACCTATCTTTTATTAACGTTTATCAAATTCCATCACACTGGACGATTATCAAGTACATATGTACTTCCTTTGTAACCCAAATAGATACAACAAATAACTCATCATTCCCTAAATTTTTAAATTATAGGAAAAACAAGCAAGCATGCTTATCGTCACCTAT
>SNQN01008937.1:6194-24407 GCA_008642245.1 Bassia scoparia | reverse complement strand
TTTTAATTTTGTTTTTTTCTTTATTTACGTTGTAATTGCGTTGTGTTGGTCCCTTAGGTTTGAATGATACAAACCAATACAGAAACAGGACACTTAATTGTGAAATAGTTGTTTTGGAACCAACTGTTATAGATATGTTCCTGACAAGTTAATCTATTGTGTATATATTGAACTAATGTTGTTCAGGAGACAGCTGAATAAACACAAAGCTCATATACTGGTACAGAACATAAGAGTTGTTCCTTGACTGTTATGTGAAAAACAGTCTATACCTTATGCACCTAACATGTTACATGCGTGAGTAGGATGATTCCAAGACGAAGTGTGAAGCCTTTCGAGACATTCGAAGAAAGGAAGTTGTGCTCAATTGAAGATTCAAGGAAGATTCAAAGTCGAAGATACTGAAGAATAGAAGAAACACTCTAAAATTTAAATCTAGGAATTTATGTAATATGCTGTGTGTGAATTAATTGTTAGGTTTAATGCTTATATTGTTTGGTTAGTATGAATTGTACAAAGATGGAAGAAATTCATAACATACTCAATCAGGACCGACGGGGAACCAACTGTGTCTGAGTGGATATGGCTGGGTTTGAAAAGAATTTTCTGAAATATTTGTAAAAGATAATATTTGAAAATAAAGTTTTGCTAGAAATATAATGAGAAATGGTTGTGCCTAACCTAGGAGTATCTATCTTGTTCGATTATTCTAAAGATAATCGAACAGATAAATACTCCTTAAATCCATCTTGCCTTGCTCGCAAGTAGAGAGATTTAAGGAAACTAGGGTTAAGGTTAACAACATTATATACTCATCTATACTCTAATTCTACATATCTCTCCACGGATCAAAAGAGTTTCATTTTGAGAGAAAAAAAGCATAAGACTTAACTTTATCATACATAAGGCATCGTCGAGCTTATTATTTTCTTATTAGCTTTAGAAGTATAAAAAGAGAAAAGTGATTTGAAAAGGCCTCAACAGAGGGGTTGAAGGCCTGGTGGTGTTTGTGAGTTAAACAGCAAATTGGACTTACGAGTGTGAGTCGAGTGCACATTAAAGTGATGTGGGTGCTGGTTCGAAGTCGGAAACAAGAGAGAGTGTGTTCTTTTTCGGAGTAGATTAATAAAAGACATAGGGCAGAAGACGTAGCCGAGTGGTGAACCGAAAATTTGTGTGTCTTTATTTTTAATTTATATTCGCTGTCTTACAGAAACCCAACTGTTTCTCAACTAAGTTGAAAGAAAGAAAATTTAGTATAGATAAGTATACTCAATCACCCCCTCTTGAGTATCTTAAATTAATGGTATAAAACCTTTGAATACATATATAAAGATTAACAAGTAATACTCTCAAACATAAACATAAATCATAAATCAAGTAGTTATTCCTATTATTATTTTGTTCGTTTGTACTGAGATTGTTTCACAAATTCTATATATGTATATGCAATCACAATTACCAAACTTTCTTTCTCCACATTATTTCTATCCTCTGTCATCAACTTGCATTAACCCACTTTCAAAGGCAATAACTTTTTATCAATCCGTTTCAGTGAAATGATTTCACACAAAAAACGACAATCATCTCATAAATAAACAACAATTATCACACAAATCAAATGATATTTTTTCAAAAATAAGGCTTAAAAATTACTAATTTATTAAAAAGATAGTTAAATCAAGCTATAAAACATTAAAAAATATGATTGTAAATTAAAGCAGATTCATAACTTAAAAAAGGCAGAAATTGAAACTTAAAAAACTAAAAATGAAGAAGTTGAAAAGCTCATGAGTACCTAATGCGAATTTTCCAGTTCCCCAACTCGAGCTAAGAGTTGCAATCAGATCTGAGGTCACGAAAGCAAAATTAACTGAAGTGGACTGCTTGTTTCTACCCAATTAATGAAAAAGTTTCGACGGGCTACCTGATTTCGGCGCAATTTCCTCCTAAATACCGAAGGCGACCTAAATTAAGAGAGCTCAAAATGGTGAGAAACCTTGAACAACCCAGAAGTCGTCGACGAAATGGGTCGGGTGTGATGCGGTGGTAGAAGAGAAACGTGGTTAGGGTTTATGTGTGGTGCGGTGGTGAATGACGAAGGTGATAATCGAGTGACTTTGTGTTTGTTTGATTTTTTTTGCTGGTTAATCGAATGAATTAGGGTTGAGGAAGATGAAGTCCGAAATTTCGGCGAGGGGTTTGGATTAGAATGAAAAGGTAAGAATAATGGGAAGAGGTGGATATTTGCACTTTTGGGCTCCTTATATTACTCTTGGGCCACTAGTATTTGCTGCACTTTTTATATATATGCATCAAATAAGTGCCTAAAATTGAAAACATAGCCTAAAATAATATTATTTGCTACATTTGACCAAAACAGCAGCAAATAAATAGCAACAAATGTGTATTTTTCTACTAGTGAAAGTTGAAAGAATTTAATGAGTCTTTTGGGATGACTAATATTAGTGATACTAGTCTTTCTAGTCAAGGTCAACGCTTGTAATAACCTCAACTAACTACTTCTAGTTGGTTGTGCTCTCTGTTAGCCTATTTATTCTGCTTCTGTTGTATATAAATAGCTGAACACTTCTATTTTCCTGTATGTATTGATTCATTTTCTATTCCCATTAATAAAACACAAAAGGTTTATTTAGCTTTCTCTTGCATTTGTTCTCCGTTTTTCACAATTCACTAAAACTTATTCAATCTACTGTTGTTGTTGTTGTTGTTGTTGTTGTTGTTGATCATTAGTTCATGATAATATTGGTTAAATGTTGTTGATGTGAGATTCAATATGATATCAGAGCATAGAAACTGTTCGATCAAATACCTCAACGAACTTTCTTCTTCAAATTAGGTGATATTCATCTTGTTCTTCTTTCTTTTGTTTCGATTCATCATTTGCTGTTGTGCAATTATTTTCTGCCTCTGTTATTGATTTCTGCTCATTCTCTTCCTTCTCTAGCTTTTCTTCTGCTTTGATTCCTCTTTTACACTATTGTTTGTGTTTTTTTTACTGTGATTAGTCATGTTGCTTGTAATCATTTTTTTAATCAGTGCTGTTGTGATTGCTTCATTTTGTTTTCCTAAATAATTGATTTACTTCGATTTTTCATCGGAATCACATACCTCAATTTGTCGATACTCCTTTTCTTGTGGTTTCTGAATGCAATTGATTGCTTCACATTCTTCATACCTGAGTTTTCGTTGTGATTCTTTTCTCAATTTTTCATCTATCTCAATTTCGATCTCTTTTTTTTCTTTTCTCCTCTGAATATGTTTCATAAAATGACTACTAAAACTCCTTCTACTCCTGTTCAACCTCGTTTGCTTCCAAATGCTGATCCTAATAGTGTGTATTACTTACATCCATATGATTACACACCTCAAGCATTAGTCTCCACGAAGTTCAATGGAGCTGGCTATGCTAATTGGAAAGGTATATTTGAGCTGGTTTTTTCAACAAGAAACAAGTTAGGTTGGACCCGATCCCTTACTTTTTTTGGGTKGAGCCACCTGTAATTAGGCCTAAATTTTTTCATAAATTTACACATTTGCTACTATATTTACTTCTTAAACATGATTTTAGAAGAGATTCTAGCCAATATTGATTATTCAGTTATTTGTTTATTTTGTATGAAAATAAGGGAAAGAAACAAAACAAAAAAAACCAAACAACCATTAAACTAAGTCATCAACAATAACTTGAGAGATGCTTGCAAGACATTCTTCCAGCCAAACCAAAAAAACACCGAAGCTCATCTTTGTCAAAGAGTGAGCTGTCTTGTTGCCATTGTGATGACCAGTACATTGACTCATGAGGGTTAAGATGTCTTTGATGATGGGCCCCGAATGCAAGTGCTCCTTCTAATTATTGTGCAGAACCTCATAAACCACCAATTCAAGAATCAAAGAATGAAAACCAACCTCAATCCCCACACACAAGTCTTCCCTAAGAGCCATAGCTTCAAACACCTCCACCAAAAAATGCCCCCCCAACAATCTTACACATGGCGAGCAAAACAACACCAACATCATCTCGGACATTGACTCCCCAACTAACACAACCCTCACTTCCTAATGAAGCATCCAAATTTAATTTACTCTAACTAGTAGGAGGACGAAACTGCCTATCCACCTAGTCACAACCACCACGCCCCAAAAAACGACCACTAGCAACAAACTTCTCACACTCACCCACCATTCCTGTGGACTTACTTAACCACATATTCACATTCCGCTTCCCCTTCAAAAACACCCACATAATTGATTAAGCCACAAATTCCACCAAAACACCAAAATACAGTTTTCAATGTTCAACTTGTCTGATTTAGACACCTCTATCAAAACTCATACTTGAAGGCTTGAATTTTAGTGAGCCGACTACAACTGTTGTGGAATTGGGCTAGAAGTTCTCCCAAACTTAGGAGAACTATCTTATAATCACTGCTATTTATAAATAGCAGTTACTTTTTGAATTATTATTTGGGATTTTTCCTCAGGTACCCCTGAGGTTTTGCTTAATTCCTCAGGTACCCCCGAGGTTAGACAAAATAGCTCAATTGCCCTTACTATGGATGGAAAACTTGACACCGTTAGTTTTTGTGTAATTAACCTCTAATCTATCCCTAAAACACTCTAAACACATTAATTAATCCCTAATATATCTCTCTCATCCATTAATCACCTCACATCCATTGATCACCTCACAACTTCAACATTACTCATCTTCAACCTCCATATTCAATTCAAATCTCATCCTCCATATTCAACCCTTGACCCACGACCCCTACTTCTTGCACCACCACCACCCTCCTCGCAGCCCTGCTTCTCCATTTTCGCCCCCACCACTCCCTCTCATCCTCACTCAATTTTCCAAAAAAAAAAAACCAGAAAAAGCTTACTCTAAAATCTGCATTTGGGTTAAACAATGGAGCTTTTGTTTCGAAAATTAGCGAATCGGTTTCGAAATCAAGAATTCGAAATCTGCATTTGGCGTGGCTGTTTTGGTCGCGGGGTGGAGTGACGAAGGGTGGCGAATCCTCGAATTCACGAATCAACCCACGAATTCGCGGGGTGGAGCGACGAAGGCGTGGTTGTTCGAGGAGGGTGCTGCGAACTGATAGGTGGTGGTGAAGAAGAATTTCTGCTGCGAACTGATAGGTGGTGCTGCGAGGAGGGTGCTGCGAACTGATAGGTGGTGCTGCTGCGAACTGATAGGTGCTGCTGCGAATTGGAATTTCTAGAATTTGTAAGTCAACGTTGATTAGAAGATGATGACTTACGTTGAAGAAGAAGAAGATTTACAATTGATTAGAAGATGATGACTTACATTGATTATATGAAGAAGGTGATAAGGGTGATAATAGGTGATAATAGGTGTTTAATAGGTGTGTAATTAACTTAAATCTGGTTATTAGGAGTTAATGAGTTAAATTAGGTGTTAATTAGTTTAATTAGGGGTTAAACACTAACGACGTTATTTTTCCATCCATAGTAAGGGCATTTGAGCTATTTTGTCTAATTTCGGGGGTACTTGAGGCATTTCTAAAAACTCAGGGGTACCTAAGGAATTAAGCAAAACCTCAGGGGTACCTGAGGAAAAATCCCTTATTATTTTTAATTAAATTCAGTTTTGTTGAAAAATAAAAAAAATCAAAGTTCCAACCTATCATCGCATATCAAGTGTCCTTGGTACATGCATTGGACGTTGAGAAAATCAGAAAGTGGTCCCAAGTGGACCCAAATGTTGAGAAATACACAAAAAAAACTATTGACAAAATAACAAACAATTTGACAATGATAACAAACAGTTTGACAATGATAACAAACAATTCAACAACAATACATAAATTTTTACAAAGTGCGATTTATAAATCCCTACGATATAATCACCCTTCCAAAACTTGTAACAATTGCTGCGATTATTAATCACCCTTCCAAAACTTGTAACAATTGCTGCGATTGTTTAATCACCCGTCCCCAAACTTGTAACCAAACTTTCAATTCTGAATTTCATGGTCCACTCCCACACTCCCACATCAAGAGCACGTGCAAGGCACAAAAGTCACGTGCAATTAGTACGAAGTAGAAGAGTACAAATGTGATGAGGTTTTCAGTTTTGCCGCTCTCATTCATGGCCACATCTTCGGCACTCATTCCACTATTCGTTGCTTCATTTCTCTGGTTCTTCTTCCTCAATTCAACTCCAATATCTTCCACTTATTTATACCCATTTTTCATTTAAAAAAAATTAAATTAAAATTCACTTTGAGAGCTCAGAATTACTTCATCAATGGCCAACACCCTTCTTCTTGAACCATCAGCATTCACCACTACAAAACACCCCTCTTTTCTCTCTCCTCAATCCACCCCTCTTCTACGCCCTTACCCGATTCGCTTGTCTTCCTTAGCCCCCTTTTCATCCCCTTATATAAACCCTAAAATTTCCCCCAAACCCTTCAAATTCACCCCCAAATGCGACGCCAAATCCCCCAATTCTTCAAATTCCGAACCGGGGTTTAAAGATAAGACCTTTAATCCAGTTGGGTTTGTTATTGATGCAATTTCCAATGCCTTGAAATCCCTAAAAAAGCCAGTAATTGCGGTTTTGTTAGTGGGTGCTTTGCTAATGTATGACCCAAATTCTGCTCTTGCAGCGTCTGGGGGTAGAATGGGAGGGAAGTCATTTGCTCCAAGATCGTCGACGTCGAGCTCTCGGAGCTACACGATTAAAGGTTCGAGATCTGGGTACTCGTCTTCGGTGCCGTATTTCGCACCGTCTCCGTTTGGGGGAGCTGGGTTCTATGTTGGGCCTGCAATAGGGGTTGGAGCAGGGTCAAGTTTGTTTTTGATAATAATGGGGTTTGCTGCATTTGTTTTGGTTTCTGGATTTCTCTCTGATAGGTCTGATGATGGAATTTTGACTGCTACTGAAAGAACTACTGTGATCAAACTTCAGGTAAATCATGTAGTTTGATCAAGCTTCATGTTTGTGTGTTTTTTGTGAAAGCTTAATTGTGTGTATGTGTGATCAAACTTACTCTTTTAAATTTTATGTCCCTCCTATGAAAACTTATTTTGACTCTATGGGAGAGCACAGCTGTGTATGCATCGCTGACGTGGACTGTGAACATTATGATTGGAGAAATCGTTTCTTGGTGATGAGTGAATGAGTGATGACATAGGAAACTTAGATCCTGTTCCATGTCAGCTGCTATATGCCTATATCTATGTCTTGACTTTTGCTAATGCAAACTTGGCCATTATTATCTTTTACTCCATACTATATGTTATATGTGTGGAATCTTAAGAAATTTCTAGTATTGAGACAAATGCTATTTCAAAATTATGATAATTATTGTTTTTAATATATTACTCCTTTCACCCCATTCATTAGGGTGAGTATAAAAAAACTAGAGTGAAATGGTTAATAAGTTGTTGTGGCTCCTGCTATGTGAGAAAAAGTAGGGAAACAATTCGCTATTTAGAGAATGGTGAAAAAACAATTAGGTACAAGTCGTACAACCCAAAAAATAGAGCATAGATTCAGGGAGCAAAGAAAGTATTTCCTCTGTTTCAGAATACTCGCTACACATCCAAATTCACGGACTCCTAGGTAAAATTTTAGGGAAGAAAGAGATATAGAGAAAGAATAAAGAGGACCCATGTGAAAGGAGAGAGAATTTTGCTCTATAAGGAAGTGTAACAAGTAATGTGAAACTTCTTTAAATCGAAAGTGTAGCGAGTAATTTGAACGGAAGAAGTATAAAAAGGTTAAATGAAGTAACTAGAAAAAAATAAAAAAATAGTATGGTTCTTATAGTCTAAAATTTGTCAAAGTACATTATAGTTATGCCCATACAAATGTTTCTATAGGTTAATTGTAGGTGGCTCAAATGTTTTCAGTTTTCCTAATTAGAATTCTACATAAATTCATGGGACGATCATTAAAATAGTGGGGTGCTTTATTTCTTTGAATCCTTGAATGAGTATATTGCTATATCTAGGTATGAACATTGTTTATGAGCTTTTTAAATACAACTGAGGGATCAATGCTTTGTTATTGTTGAATGTTGATTAGTGCTCACATTTGAAGATACTTGGTTGATTGAAATGGCATTTGGATCTCGGAACTAAGTGTGATAAATCAAGCATTTTTTATGCGACTTAATTAATACTCCCTCCGTTTTTTTTAGATGTTCCATATCATTTTGGAACGGTTTTTAAGAGTTGATTGAGTTGAATAAAATAGTTGAGTAAGTTGGGTAAAAGTTGAATAAGTTAGGTAAAAGAGTAAATGTGTGAATGAAATTTTATGGGAAATAGTAATTTTGGGTGAATAGATTTGGTAAAATAATGAAAGTTGACTTTAGAAATGAGTAATTCATTAATGTTAGAGTAAATAAAGTAGGTAAAAGGTAAAAAAGTTATTTTTAGATTGGTTTGGAACATCTATTTGAAAACGGCCCAAAAAGGAAACTGGAACATCTAATAAAAAACGGAGGGAGTATGTATCCTGAGATGGCACATTCTAACTAGTGCAAGACCACTTTAGTCTGTGTGCCTAGCTTTTCTTGGGAAATGGCTATATTTTGGCTGTGGTTGTTCACTTAATTGTGAAACAGCTGCTTTGTTGGGTTAGTTTATAAGGGGTGGAACCTAGTTTGACTTTTGGGACCTTGTAATTCACCATGCTAAACCCTCATGTCCCGTTTGGTGGTTGGTAGTAAATGGTGGTAATGAGAATGAATTTGTATGTAAATTTGTGAAGAAATTCCATGAAAATGCAATTTCATCTCCCACTCAATACCGCTCCCCAAGTGGTAATGAAAAATCTTCAATTGAGGGGCAAAATGCTGTCCCCATGGAGAAGTTTGGGACAAGATTATCCCCATATAGGAAAAACTATGAGCAAATTGACTCTCCATAGCTATTTCAAGAGTTCTTCCCCATTTAAATTATACTATAAATTCATTCTTATTCCCACTTTTTAGTCCCAATAACCAAACTGGCCGTTAGTGCATTTCTCGTACTTAAGACGCAAGAAGGGTATTGTGGGTAATAGCTGGGATGATGAGTTGGACAAATCAAGAGGAGAGGAAATAAGGTTGACTAGTGCTTATAGATAGAGTAATGATTTGAGTCACGTGGTCATTAGAGAGAGAGAGAGAGGGAGGGAGCGAGGGAGGGAGGGAGGGAGTTTGTACTAGTTTGTTAGTGCCTCAGTGGAGTGCTTCTCATTCAATCCTCCTACCTTTCCCTCATATGTTGTCCTGTTGCCTGTTGATTTTCATTCAATCATTGTCTTTCGCTGCTTCCTACACTTTATCCAGACTAGGCAAAAACAGACCTCTGTAGTCAAGAACATTCCCAGTGTTGTTGATTTTCTAGTCCCCTGCCATATTAGTCCGTACTATGTTAGTATTAAATGGAAAGCTATCACATAGCTAATGGAAATCATGAATCAAGAGAGAGGTCTGACAATTCTTTTTACTAGAGAAGAATTTTTAAATAATAAAATAACTTCATAACATGCCTGGCATGGTTTGGCGTGCATGTCCATCTAAGTTCCATGTAATTTAAGTTTCACTCTTTTTGCAGTGTTTTGATTCTATTTTAAAGTAGTGTAGCAGGACCGTCCTTGCATGTTTGAATTGCACTTTCTAAAAGACTGGATTGAATCAAGATTATAAGAATTTCAATATGCCCTTCTTTCGTGTGTAATTTGTATTTTCTGCTCCATTTAATTCTGGTTTCCTCTTCATAACAAATTCTGATCCATTTTAGGTCGGGCTGTTGGGCATGGCACGATCGCTACAAAGTGATCTTAATCGGATTGCTGGATCTGCTGATACATCAACCCCTGAGGGTCTAAATTATATTTTAACAGGTATGCCTTGCTTTCAATTGGGCTTCTAAGTTCTTACTTCTAACAAATGTACTATATGCACATTCTTGATCAAACAATTCTGTTGAAGGGCATTGAACAGCTGCTGCATGACCACTCATGATTTATTGTTCTTAAATGGTGTGTCTAGACTCTAGATTCTAGAATGCTGTATTTTGGGATGATACTAGGCAAGGAAGTTAAGAGAATAGCTGTCTCCATTGATTGCATTGGCCATTGCATGAAGCAATGACATTATTCAGACAATCAGACTTGTGAATCGATCTTGAATTGTTGTGTATTCTGTTTTCCACTCCTTTGCCCTCCAGTTGGGAATGGGTAGTTTCAGTTTCTTTTTTGTGATATGAATGAACACAATTTTGGTGGTTAGTAAATTGCAGGGTGAGTGGCGACAATCATAAAATAGTATTCAGGGTAATAGTCAGACTCTGAGTTGAGTCTTTTCCAAAGACCAAGATGGCTATCGATGAGGCGATGTCTAGCCCTGACGATCCATTGTTACCTTGAATTATTTAGTGTTTTAGTGTTGGACTTATTAGAATGAAAGCTTATGTCTTGGATATGAGTGAAAAGACAGGTTAAGATATTACAAACCAATTATGAAGTTTTTGAGCACTTTGAACTTAGAAGAGTAGACTACGTGTATGCAGTGAATAGTTGCTGAATCCTGAATCCTCTCAAGTTCTGTGATGTTATCAGTATTTGAAAAGGCGGACCTAGGCGCTGAGGCGCCATTGTGGGTCCAGTAGAGGCAATCTCTATCATGTGGGGCAAAGATGCATGGAGGCATGCCTACGCTCACCTATGTTTTCTCGAAATTTTCCAGATTTCTTTAACTATTTCATTAGTTTGCAGTGTGCCTCACTTCAATAAGACTAAAAGAAATCCTATTACCTTCGTACGACTTTTGACATATATTGGATATTATGAATGCTACTGATGTAGTAGTGGACTAA
The DNA here is from genome assembly GCA_008642245.1 of Bassia scoparia. NCBI lineage: Eukaryota > Viridiplantae > Streptophyta > Magnoliopsida > Caryophyllales > Amaranthaceae > Bassia > Bassia scoparia. Next base: position 13,538 of record SNQN01008937.1, on the reverse strand, counting down.
GTAGCACTTTTCTTTCATAATTTGGAACAGAATACCAATGTTTTCTACTCCTCTGTTCATTAATGTTCATGCCACTTCCATATTTTTAGCTATTCACATGTGAAGAGAATCTTGTAAATAACTATTGATGTATAAGAATAAATAGAGTGATGTGGGATCTAGTTTGATTCGTATTAAAGAGTAGATTATTAACATTTAATCATTATAATTTTTACAAATGTATAACTAAAGAGATAGACGATACAAAATATGCATTGGAAAGCGTATGAATACTGAATAGTAACTTGTACGAACATTATGCAACATAGGGAGTACATGATTTTTGTGCGATGGCTTAAGAAATGCTCCACGCTTTATAAGTTCATATATAGGCTTATAAATTCAGATAAGAACCTAGGTTATTCGGGGTGGTTGGTTTTGTGAACGGGTGTTTTCCTTAATTTAACACGGACCCCATTTTGGTCAATAATTTCTTTCTCTCTCTCTAATAACACGGACCCCATTTTTCCCTCTCATTCTTTCTCCTTTTCAGAAATTGCATTGTAGTGTGTTGGAAAAAAAAAAGTGTCATAACTCACAACTAATGTAAAAGGGAGGTTGTATTTTAATTTGTGTTACTGATGCAAGTTTTGTTCCATTTAATGTTTGCAGAGACAATGCTGGCTTTACTTCGACATCCTGATTATTGCATCTCAGCTTATTCATCTGTGAGTTGAAATTTTATTACTGTTTGTCTGAGTTTGACCAGAAACAAGTTTCATGAGTTGTCATTTTAGAAGCTGTGGTGTTTGAGTTTTTTCCATTTTACTTTTTGTTGGGATGCTTATTATATGTATGTATGCATTCATGGACATATTATTCATTTTAATTTAATGAGACTCCCCTGTGATTATACCACAAAACAACATGAGTCCTTAATTTGTATCCCTAACAAGAATTTAGTTCTTAAAACTCTTTGCACGCCATTCTCTGAGCGAGCATTATGGGCATGCAGAATAGTTAACTTCTTAAACACTATTATAGCACACAGGAGTTCTCAGTTGGTTTTGCTAGTAGACTGTAGGACTAGGAACTATGATAGACTAGTTATTTTGCATTGATAATTATACCCTGATGTTTCATAGAAATTACAGACCAACTTCTTCCATTCTGTGATACTTAACTGGCTGTAATGTRGTGAGTGGGGACACTTGAAATGTGACTAAACCAGTATTGGCACTATACCGTCAAAAGGCCAAGGAAGGGATGAAGAGTACTGGGAGAGAGAAACATGTGTGAGCAAAGAGATTTTGGAATATGTCAACTGTTGCTCATTATTATCCTCCCTAGAGTTCCTCTTGTCAAGTCAAAATTCCATTCACTAGAACAGGTCATCAACGATCTTTTTTCTTTATCTCACCCTCCCAATTTAATTCACCTGAAACCCTTGGCCGAATTAGATTGTTTTATAATTTCTAGGCCTTATTGGACCTTCTATAACTTGTTTTTTAAGGATCATATTACAAGACCTTAGTGCATAAACCTTGGATTCGGGTTACATTTACAAGTATGCTACAAGACATGTTCATCAAACATTCCTCTTGGATTTGGTTGCTGATTATCGTTTTGCTGTGCTGATCCTAATGCGCAGATTTTTTTTGATAGCTTTTTTATTCACTGAAATTTGTAACTTAGCTTATTGATGTTACTTTTGACTCATTTGCATCTTCATTGCGTGCTTTGCCGCTTCCTAGTTTGGGAAAATTCTTGATTTGACTGAGAATTCTTTGACTTCAATTTATATGTTTGTTTCAATAATCATCAGGTCGACATCAAGAGGAGTATCGAGGAGGGAGAAAAGAGGTTTAATCAACTTTCAATTGAGGAGCGAGGGAAATTTGATGAAGAAACATTGGTCAATGTGAATAACATAAAGAGACAGAGCACAAAGAGCATGAGAGCCACGGGATATAGCAACGAGTACATAGTGGTAATCATGAAATAAACATATTATGTTGCATTTACTAATATGATGTGGCATTGGGTACTTCCATTACTTCTGAAGGAAATTATGGTATTATGGTGCCCTATTTTCCATTAAATTATCCATCTATTACATCACATAGGTTTGCTTGTTTAGCAAAAGGGGCTGGCGGACTTGTTGAATTGAATAACAATAGCAGCCTTTTCAACATAACATGAAATACTTAGCTAAATAGTTGAATTCATGGATTATCTCTTTTGGTTGCTAAATCATGGAACTTCTTTATTGTGGCTGAAGCAGAGTGTTTACCGAAACAACTAATATCAACAGTGAGGTTCTGGTTAACCTAGCTAAGTGAACTAGCAAACAACTAATTGGCAAAATGATTTTTGGGTGTTTGGCTTCGTTCCTAATTGACATTTGGTAGTTCAAGTTTATGAAGTTATATACGAAGTAATATTAGTTTTTAGGAGCCAGGTTTTCCTATGCAATATGATTATTTACAAGCAATGTAGTCATTCACGTGATGGATTGATTCTTGTAATGAAAAAGACATTTATCAAACTTAGTTTTTGGTTGTTCGAACATGTTAACAAGCCAAAAGGCAACCTTAGTATTAACCAAAAAACTGGTTCAAGTCCATTTTCCAAACAAGCTGCTAAGTTTGGCCTACTTTTTTGACAATCTTTGGGTTTGTGTATATGTAAGACTATATTGGGAAGAAAGGGTTAAGGGTCCTATAATGGCATGAGGTTTAGGTCATGCCCACATTATATTGAGAATGTGGTCATTGTTGTGGAGAAGAAATCGGGGTTATCCTGAGGTAGTGTGGTACATGACCTATTATGCAGTGTCATTTTCCTAATCCAAGAGTATATGAGACAAATTGGAAGCCTGATGGCATAAATGTATTTAAGCGAAATTGCAGGGTCTGTAAATTATTTAACAAGCTCTGGAAGAAATTCTAGAGGGGGTTTTCCATGATCCTGGAAATTAAGCGGTTCAATAGAGTTTAAAATTCTAAATGAAACGATGTAGAATTAGACGGTTCAATAGAGAGATCATTCATTTGTAGGATTTGGATTTCTGATTTATATTCCATAGATGAATCTTGCATTGGGAATTTGGGATAGCTGTTAGCATTACCTGCAAGAGGGATTTTTATTCCCTGCTAGAGCTACTGCAGTGTGCATCCTGAACTTCACATGGAATTTCAATTTAGTACATCGTATTTCTGGTTCTACTGGGCAATTCCCACATTTGGCAATAAGTTGCGTGTTTGTGTGTTTGCAATAAGGAACAATGATGGTGTGATGTTGTGAATATTATTCAGATTACCATTTTGGTGGCTGCCGAAGGAGCAATTAAACTGCCAACCATTAACGGTAGCATGGATTTGAAAGAAGCTCTGCAAAAGCTTGGGTCCATCCCTTCAAGTAGAACCATGGTATGCAACTGTTCCTGGATTTCTTCAATTTCTTAAACAAATAGAAAAACTAGCAAAAACTAGTAGTATAAGAAAGGGAAAATAGGGCAAATTAACTTATCTAAATTGGACCCCTTGTGCGTGTCGTTAAAGATGTTAATATCCTTGCAGGCAGTAGAAGTGCTTTGGACTCCTCAAGATGAAAATGATACATTGTCTGAGAGACAATTACTTGAAGATTATCCCCTCTTGAAGCCGCTATAAGTATTTGCCCATCGTTCTTTTTTTGGCTTTCATCTGTATATAGGTTGATGAGTGATAATTATGAGCCAAACCAGCAGGAGATGTTGAATTCTCTTTTTGGAGCCCTTCTGTAAAAACTTTTCTATTGCATATTAGTAGGTTATAATCATTTGTAAGTATAACATAATCCCTTTGTGCTCAAGAACTATATGACATCTATAAGAGATAAATGGTTTCTGAAGATTTCTTGTGCCGAAGAAATGATAAGCGAGTACTTGTACAATAAGTTATGTCAGAAACTTTGATGAGAACAGTGACAGCCTAATAGCAGCCCAAATGATACAAGTTATGGTGGAACTGTGATTTTACCCTCTTAATGGTGAAGTAATGTCTTGTTTCCAGTATTAAACAGATACCAACCATGAATTATTATTGCAGGTAATGAATTTGAGATTGTTGCCAATGGCTATATCGAATTAAATTGATTCTCTTATCAATTGAAATCTACTACTTGTAGAAGACCTAAATCAAATGAAGGTATACTATACCACCATAATTGGGGAGATAATAAAGGCAGACTTGCGTGTCTTTATCATTTGTGTGAGTGTATGTGTTTATAGTTTGTCCCTTTATTGGCCAATGATGTTTACAAACTTTACAGTACAACTGGTTATACAGTCCAATAAATATCCAAAACTCTAATTGTCAAACACCCTCTAAATGATCACGTCCTATTAATGACCATCCTTTCAAATTTATTCATACTCACCACTATACTCTTATTTGTTTTCGTTATCTTTTTTCCCCTTGTTTTAAACAGGAAAAATCTATATCTATATTACCACTTAAAAACATAAATAGCGATTTTCCACTACTAATTAATAAATAAGGAAAAACTCTAATTGTCAATGTGACATAGTTTTAAAAAAAATGATGTAGCAGTATGGCCAGTATCACTTCAAAAACCCTTATTTTTTAAAATAAAACATTAACAATAGAAAGTATGTAAATTGCATGTAAGTATCATTACATATACATACATACATAATAATATATATATAATATTTATATATTATATATATATTTTATATATATATATTATTATATATATATTATAGGAAAAGGATCAGGTGAAAACCAATTGATTTGCTGAAAACTAAAAACCTTAAATTCAACCATTCATCTTTAGAAATTAAATCACATCCATTGAACTAATTGCCATCATACCATACACTTCAGCACCACGTCAGCATACCACGTAAGCCGCCACGTCATGCTGACGTGATGTGGCACCGACATGCGCTGATGTGCATGCCACGTCACGCTGGTTGACTGATGCACTGATGTGGCGTTGATTTCAGCATGCCATGTCAGCGCTGACGTGACGTGGGCACTGGCATGCATGTTGACATGGCCCGAGTGTGATGTGGTGCTTGACGTCAGCTGCACGTCAGCCATCAGGCCACGTCGCACTGATGCGTGACGTGTTGCCGACGTGGACATGCCATCAGCGCATTCTGACGTGCCCGGTGACGTGGCATATTTACGTGGAATTATCCTAAAAATCGTAAAAATGTTCCTAAATTGTATGCACAAATGTCCTAAATCCGAAAAATGTCCTAGTTTTTAATTTCACCAAAAGTAAGTTTTTAGTGGATCTATGTGTGTGGTGGGTGTGTGTGTGTGTGTGTGTGTGTGATGATATATATAATTATATATATATATATATATATTATATATAATATATTATATATTATATATAAGAATGGATATGGTGAAAAAACACAAACCTTAGGTGAAAACTAAAAACTTTTAATCTTGACCCGTAGGATTTCGAGATGGACGGTCACGATTTAATCTATGTATATACTTGTATTTCAATTTGAGGTACATTGATGGTTTAAAGGGGTACGCGTGTACTGTTCATCAACAGTAGCTGAAAGTATTGTGTACCCCTTTACTGTTTATATGTACCCCTTAAAATGTAAAATGTATCCATTTATTTTGGTTTTCATGTTTTCATATAACATGTGGTTTTCATTGGATGAGCAAGATAAGAGATTTTTATTCCAAAAGACAACCAAATTTACAACCTAGAGGATGTCCACATAACGAGAGGACAAAGCCCAAAGCAAGGCAGAAATCCAAAACTAAACATTTATCTCTTGAAACCATTTTTTATGCTCAACTTTAATATACTTTGACCGTACAAGTAAAAGTCTATATATAACATGATGTTTGATTTGTTTAGCTGTATACTCTACTGTAAAGGCTTTGTTTGACCATTTCAGCCTACTGCACCTATTCTTGGTATTAGACAATCAAGTAATGAAGATGGAAGTTGGGCTGAGCCTATTCACAAAAGTATCTGGCAATCAATTAGCAATTAGCAATTAGCAAGCCAAGAGATAAACTGATGTTTCGGGACAACCAACCATTTGAATGATATCTTGAGTAAGACCACTGCAAAATCTCAATTTTTGAGGGGCTGATTTCAAGACCAGTAGTCTTTGAGAAAAACTTAAACCCCCTAATCATCAGTTGAACGGAGGAAATATTACCTTTGCAACAAAGGATTACATCATCGGCAAAATAACGGTGAGTTAAATCCACTCCTCTACATTTAGGATGATATTTGAATCTCTTGCAAGAACTGATCAAAGATAACATGTACTTTATACGTTGTACAAAAGGAATTAAAAATCCAAGATAGCATAACTCACCTCATCCGCAATAATATGCCAAGTGGGTTTGAAGAAGTGACTTAGAAAACATCAGGTCCATGAATGTAAAACATATCCTTCTCGACTTTTGCTAAAGAGATCGAAAGGATCCATGAGCAAGCTCCTCATTTCCTCAGTCAGATTACAACATCCCCGACATGAATCCTATTTTCCAGCTTAGACCCTAGTAAGGAGTGGTAATATTCCAAAAAGGCCTGAGCAACTACATCCAGATTTTCAACCTTAGTTCCAGCAATGTTGGTAACAACATAGATATTGTTTTGTTGATGTCTTTGTTTGACGATTCTATGAAAAAGAGCAGTGTTCTGATCCCCTTCCTTCACTCATGAGGCCTTGGATATTTGGCTCAGGAAAGAAAGAAAGTTCTTGGAGATTTGAGCATAAGAATCCCTAGCTACTCTTTCAACCTTCCTATCATCAGGACAACTTGGGTGTAGAGCATTCTCCGGATTTAGAGTGGATGTGGCCATTCTGGCCTGAATATCAATGTAGAGATCCTTGTTAATCTTGGTCGCGTGTAGTAGCAGGTGCGACCCTTGAGTAGCTCCTAGTAGCGGGTGCTACTCTTGGTCGCGTATCTAGAGAGCTCGAAAAATACGAAAAATGGGAGTAGCGCCTGAGTAGCGGGGCYCTACTAGGCGCTATTGCCCGCTACTGCCAAACTACATTGCGAACATGAAAAGAAACGATCATAACTTCTTTGTTTTACATCGGAATCAGGAATATGACTGGTCATTTCGAAGCTATCGAGACAATTTTTCACCTCCAATTAAAATCACATTAAAATGATAAGGCAATTTTGTCAGAAACCACCTTTTGTAAGCTTATTTGTCAAAAACCACCTTTTGTAGCAAAATTGTTTGTTGACCACCACCTGTGGCCGGTTTCCGGCGTTGACCAGGCGTTGACTTCATTTTTTTTAATTTTTTTTCTTTTTGCCGCCTCCCACAACCACCCKKCCCCRTRCC
>SNQN01008936.1:16199-27209 GCA_008642245.1 Bassia scoparia | reverse complement strand
CCGCACGTGAGCTTGGTAGGTTGTCGAGTAAGGGAGTCGCCACCTGCCAAAAAGTTTATTCACGGGTACGCCCGAAACGTTGGCCCAAAACAATGGCCCCACGTCCAATCAAGTAACCAGTCGTGGGTTCAGGGACATGTACGAATCAGACTGTAACCCAATTCGCCCGCATTGTAGCGGCTCACCTGTTCTCATCAATTCCATTCTCACATTATTGGAATGCCACAACTACGTTAGCACCTTAGAAGCACTGCCCGAAAATTAACTATGAAAGTGTGTTGCTATTAGCACAAGAGACTACCTAACCTAGGAAAAATTGTGAACCACTTTGTATTAATCATTTAAAACGGTGCCTAAGAACAGGTTGTCCTATTAATCTGATTTAAAGTGATTCACATTTAATTCCGTCTTTGTTAACAAATATAACACAGACAAAATTATAATATGAGTAATATGAAGGTATAAACTTCAAAAACATATGCAAAATTCTCTTACCCTAAATCTGCAAAGGAAACAAAAGTTAGTTTGCAAAACCGAAATGAACGAATCCTTTCCTTGAATCGCTTGTTATCGCTGTGATTCGAGTTCGAGCAAGAAATCCTGCTTTTTGAACTAAAACGAAGATCTAATCTGCTGTTTAGATCTTTGACCTTATTGCTCTGGCTGGATCACCGAGTATGGAAGGGGGATGAGAGAGAGAGACAACGTTTATTGCTCGAAGAGTGTGCGTGAACCTAAACTTTGTTGGCATTTTTGATTTTAGGAACATATAGTCGTATAACTTGAGTGACTCGAGCAGTTAGAAATCCACTCGTAGCTTAGACTCAAGTGTTGTTGTAAAATTGACTCCTAAGACTTGTTGTACAAACTGTAACATAGTCCTTTTGTGTAATGCCGAGCTTTCATTACTGTGTATGCAATTAGATGCTGATAGCACGTTGTATAAACGGGACTGAGCACTGGCCTAAAGGCGTATATGCAGTAATATTCATTGATAGCAATGTTGCCGAGTCTAAACTTGAGGCAAGCATCAACCCGTGAGCGTATATTAACGCTTACGAGAGAGCGTAATGTATATCCCGACGTCCATTTCCTTTAATGCATGGAAGGAACCTAGGTTGAGTGTAAGGACCTATATGACAGACTCCTGTGATACTCAGCGTATATACGCTTCAACATGAGCCATTCGATTGTAAAGTTTGTATCCTTGTTAACTACGCTGAGGAGGCATATATACGCTGGGCAGCTATAATACGCTCAAATGTGGCAGTTGAGTTATCGAACGACTTGTCGACGTCAGCGTATATACCGCTCCCAAAGTCGAAACTATATTACTGTATGTGTGCAACTAAGTCGAAGTACCTCTGAAAAAAATTTAAGCCTGCATTCGGAAACTAGAGAATTCCCCGTGACAATATCAACGTCGTCCCATCAGAACTTGCATAAGAGTTTTAAACTTCTGCTTATTAATCATTCTCTGCCGCACTTTCTGCGACAAATTGTAAGAAAGTACTCGTTTTCCTAGAACATTCCGCGGCATTATGCTAGATTATCACGATCTTATATATACTGTACGGATTTTTCTACGCCTACACTTCTCTAAAACATTTGAAACACAACAACCCACTAATGGTGGCCTTAATAAAACTACGTCATATACAATCCGCACAGTTGAACTCAATTAAAAATTTAATCATAATTACACAACTGAGAAGTCGTATTCAGAATGCAATATCGAAGAACATGAACACTAAGATAGGAAACAATGAAGAATCAATGGCAGAGAATATCGGCTCGCGTAACTGTTTGGTGGTAAACCTTGAGAGAGTGTGTTCTGTGCTCTCGAAACATGGAGCTTGTTAAAGGAGGATCTTGCAAGGTGAATTGTGATTTCTCTTGACTTTAAGGTATTAAGTATCGATATAAACCTTCTTGTATGCTCTATAAGCCTTGTAGCAGCCATTGACGGCACTCTGTCGAGAACTTCGGGAGCAAAAACGCACGATCACAGTTCTTTGCTTAGGAAACATAGGAACAATTATCTTACTTACTTGCCTGTTCGGCTCTCTGTTGTAAGTCTCGCCTGTCTTATTGACTCATCCCCTTAAGTACCTACCAAATACGCTTTGTTGATGAATATAAGCGATACTTGAGAAGCTTTCAGCGAGTACACCTCACGTATTCAACTTTCCCATCATGTTCTACGCATATGACCATTATGGTTTCTGGAAGTTCCGAAGAGCAAATTGAACTTCGGCGGAGAAACGCTTACTGTCTTATCTGATCACTCAGATTTAATCTCACTTACTGGGTTTAGCGACCACATTTTCATATATGCTTAAATTTACGTAGATGTGCAATTATGCATTTGGCTTTTGCGCGTTTCTTGTTTTTGCGTATGACACATAGCAGAACATCCCACCAACTTTGAGCTCGTAGTCTGACATGAGAGCACTCGAATTTATTCCTTGCTATAGTGACGAATTGGTCAAAGCTATTCGCGAACGCTAGCGCGGACTCCTTGCACGTATAGTGCACGAACTCGACAAGATTCATTGCGTATGCGACCACGAGTCGCCCACCCGTTTTTACTTCCCAAGAAGGATGCCGCATGGCACTCCTTGTCTGGATGCCCTCGTTTTATTGCAGGTACAATATTTCATCAGAATATTTGCCAAAATGGTGCATTTCTACCACTAGCTAATATCATTAGACTGTGTTGTTGACTGCTACCTGTTAATCGCGCGCCCCCAAATATGGCCCATGTTGTTGTTTCGATGACAATTTGTGTTATGATCCCGTGAAGCGCTTCTCTGAGGCCTAGTTGAGGCGCCCCAAGCAATCCCGGTGGGTCGAGATTTCATTCCCTCATCGGTCATGAGCCGATTCGTTTGTCTTTCTAACTACGATTGTCGAGTGCATCGCCTCGTCTGTGATGTCATGGAGCGGATATTATCCTGGTATTCCTTGCTGTGACGCATGGACACATCTCGTCGCAAGAGACCCGAAGACATGTACGCGCGTGACACCCCTGTGAGTCTGGAGAAGATTCCACAAACCCGGAGATGATTATTTGGAGTATGGTGTATATCTGCGCTTGTCTTCATATCCGGAACTGTCCATAGCGGCTGGGCATGGTTAGACAAATCCAAGACCTGCTTAAAGGATGCGTGCTGACAGTAACTTACATTATTCCTGCGCTTTAACTAATTGAGTATGATAGATGTCTCCCACTACCCATATCAGTTCCCATTCACATTTCTCCTTTACATTTTTAGATGATGTTTGGCCTCCCCAAGGCCTTGTTGCTACTAATATTGTGCGTTTAGTTTTTTGATTAGTTTCTGTAGAGCGTCTTACACATGCTTTTGAATCGATTTTTGGAGAATCTGAGTTAGAAGTCACACGGAGGCTTCACGGTGTAGCAGACGGACCACCGAATGAGGACTGGCTGTCGAGCGGGAAATCTTGCTGTAGCAGCGGAGAGGAAACACAATCCGAACCCAAACCGATCGGTTGAATCCAATACCGATAGCAGTCCGCACAGTCGCAAAAAAGATGCTTTTGCTGATCTCCATCTGGTAGCTTCGACTTGCAAATACGATACCATCCGGAAAGGCTTTGGCTATTCCGGGTTTGAGCCTCGGATTTCTCGATTTTAGGCTTGTGATTTGTAATTAAGCGAGGATGGCATTCTTGAATTAAGCAGCTTTTTTTAACTAGAAAATAACAAGAGTATTTAAGAGAAGAGATCACATCCTTAGAACCTTTCGAAATGACTTTGGTGCAGATTATAGTTCGGTTGTAGCAGGAGAAATCATAGACCCCGAAGTGTGCATATATGAATTCTAGATTTATCAGAAAATTACATTCAGAAACTCCATACGTTTATGTGGAAACCCTAGCTTGGGCATTTTCAATAGAATTCATTCAATAATTCATCAATTGCTAATCATTCTGTTGTAATTGGATTCGATGTTATTGTTTCTCATTACTTTTAATTGTTTATGCTTTTTTGTGTATATGCGTATTCAGTAGTTTTCTTTCCAACTTGATTATCGCTGTAATGCCTATGCTTTGATTATGTCTTTCCCAATCGCACATCACATGTTGAATTTCAAAATATGAGCAAGTAGTCTAATCTCTAGAGTATTTGGGGATCAGTTAGTTAGGCATATGAAAAGATTGACTTAGATCGCTTTGGATCCAATTCATGGCTGGCTTTTAATAATATTTTCCTATGTGATGAGTATAGGACTCCCATCTATTTACCTAGTGAGTGTTAACTCAAAGTTTCGTAGGGCCCAACGTGATTGACGTGATAATCTATTATTCAACAAGTCTCTTGACGTCTATCTGACATTGGAGTACTAAGACCCCGTGAATAACAAAGGATATCACATCAATAAAGTAGAATGGACTATCCAAGGAGTTGAGAGTTGGACACCGGTTGGAGTTACGTTCTATGGTTTCAGATCTTAGATTCTGTAAGGAAATGGAGCTCTCTATGATCCCGGTTTTGAGAGGGTATCCATGTATGATTGTTGATGCCACAATTACTGTAATTACTGCTATATGCGCAAACATATGCATCTTAGAGTGTGCTGCGTATAATTTATATAGCTTAATGCTGTTTTTGATACGTTGTCATTAGTTCTAGTGCTTCCGATCACAATCACAATCAATTTATCTCTTTTGTTTAGATGCTTTTATTCAATAGTCAGTAGTAGTTGTTTCCTTGTCCGAATACGATCCTGTTACCATCTGTTGTTGCGGCAGGTTAGGTATCTCTTCATAAGATGTGTTGTATTTTTGCGATAGGAGCACGCACAAGCTTAATCCAACATAAGACTTTTTTGGCGCCTGGTTGATCCGGATGTAGGAAGCGTAAAACTTACTTCTATGGTTAATGTGTGAGTCTATTACTATTCTTTTTTATTCATATGCGCTGAATAGAGAACGAGTTCCGTTTGTTCTCTTTCTCTGGAACAAGAGTAAACTTACGATCGCCTTGCCATTTGCTTTTGTGTATGCGTAGGTCTTGCCTCGAACTGGGAGTTTGATTCCTTACGACCCAGGTACATAGTGTCAATGCGGAAGCGCACGATATATAACGGCATGAGATAGCATCCGCTAAAATCCGATCTTGAGTTCTATTTCTTCTAAAATTCTTTCAGATCTCTCATCAGTTCTGCGATCCTCATACGAAATGAACTGTATCTAAAAAGAAACAAGATGAAATTCTTTCACGTTGGATTTCACTGTGGTGATGAAGTACTACACTCCCGAAGCCGTCCCCATTCGAGCCAGTCCCATACTAACTACTGACAGGATATATCTCAATGCTTAGTGAATGCCAAGTGAAAGCCCCCAACCCATGGGGTTTGGGTGTTGGGAATGCCTTAGTAATGGATGTTGCGATCTATGTTGGCTTTTAGATTTGGAGCTACTCAGCACCCCCACTACTGCTTGATGAGTCGGTCGGAATAGAAATTCCGACTGCGGCCCATAGGACTTAGGCTCTGGCGTACTCTAAGAGCGCAGAACTAACTTCGAAGATGTCAAGCAGGCCTGCGTATGTGAGCTGAAGTGTTGTGGATCATGCGCTGTCGAGACGTCAATTCTTGAGCTAGTACGAATGCAACTGGAAGATCCGAATTGCATTCTCTCAATTTCGCGATCCATACTGTGCACATTAAGCAGGCAGGTTGGTCTATGGGTACATCACGAGCCACCATTTAGATGTTAGCGATCGTTCGATTTGATTTGGCGCCCAAATTTATCCGTCTGGAATTGAGCCATGAGGAATACGTCAATGTGTTCAGTAGCATTGGGTGTGTTGTCTGCGAATTGTGCAAATGAGGAGGGGATCAGCACTGAACTCGTTCTTACCTTGATTTGCTCTACAGGTTAACATAATACCAGATAACTTGAACGCCCCTGAAAACTGACTGCTCTGAGGACGTCCAAAACTAATGCCCCCACAGAAAGGGAGACATGGAGGATCCATGCAGTAACCAGATTGTTGGGTTCTGGGGGACTGGTACGGACTAGATCTGACCCACTTTTCCGGCATGCCTGCTGTAGCGGAGGCCGCTCTACTGTCCAGTGGCCTCATGTAATGTGTCATAAAGTTCATAATTGCATTTGAATACAACAATAATAGCCTATCGATTTGACCTTGAAAGCGCTAAACCTTTAATATTATTAAAAATGTAGGTTTACTATTACGTAAAGAAAAAAAAAAAGGTGATAGTCCTAAAGATACAGTGATTGGAGAGACCCTCTTAACACTTGCACCTTAATAAGACCAAGCTCTTAGTGAAGGTTCTAAAGAGTCAGAAGTATAAGAACTGGCTAAGAATTTGGGACTAAGAGGTAAGTGATAGGCGGAATTTGATGTGGTCTGGCTAATGATGCTAGTCAAACTTCGAGTCTATGTCGGGTTCGTACCTGCCATCTATGAGAAAATTCTCGTCTTTCGTCCCATATAAGGAATATATTCTCATAACTTATTATAGTGACACATTGTCAATCCTTCTAAGGCAAATAGATCTTGTCGTGACCTCTAGAAAGAGAGAGACTTCATCTCTAACCTTCAAATATCCTTTGGAATACCGCGGCATTATAACCAATTATGTTTCATTTGTGAATGATGTAGGACGAGCCACTGCCTTACAAATGCCTTAAACCCCGTTATTACAGAGATCAATCCTTAAATTAGCATAATCGTGTCTTGCTCTAGCAAATGTTCTAGTATTTTTGGATTTTGGTATTCGCTAATGAATTAAATGTCAAGTCTATATGAGAGACATCTGGATTTTAGAACAGTTTTGAAAAACAGCTGAAATATTCCATTCTTGCTGAACTCGAAATTGAATCTTTAATTCAAGACGAAAGTGACCTCTCATTCGCGAAGTAGACGCAGCTAGAGACATGCTTAAACTTTTCTTTATTTATTCTAGAATGGGTCGCTATTTGAACTTTGAACTCTGCACATGAGGATCTTATGATCAGAATCCGATGTTTGCTTAATTAATGACATATCTTTGACTTTAGATAGAGGAACGATTACGAAATGGAGTCTCAGAGTTGATACCTTGTATGCGCGGTTAAACGTTATTGAATAATGCGCAAAGTTCACTAGAATTTGACCTGTGTCTAGAACTGAACTTGCTTGTTAATTCGGCTTTTTGATCCCAATCTTATTTCTCTTTACTTATGTGCGTTTTTGCACATGTTGTTGTTCGAACACTGAGACGCACCGCGTTAGTCTCCTGATTCAATGAAAAAAGCAAATGAGAATGAGGTTTCTTAGTTCCTCTCGTTAGTGTTTGAAATGTTGAGTTAAGCGTACTGATCCCCCGAAAGAGCGAGGCATAGAGGGGCTTTATAGCAACGTGAAATAACCAAACCGGTAGCTAAGTGCTTCAAAGGGATCGTTTCAATCTGCACGAGAGTTTAGGTGCATTTGAACCTCTAAAGATATAATGGTAGGGGCGACTGTGCTTTAATTTGGATGGCAGGCTCATAAAGAAGTTAATGGCTCCTCTTAACTCGTGGCGGCGAAAAGATATGTCGCACTCATGAGATTTATCGGGAGAAAATAAAAAAGTGCGGCATTCAAATTTTTAGTCGGCATAACTAGAGGTTCTAGGAAAGTCTAGACGAACACATATATGGAACGTGCGCTTCAAGTCGAGCCTATATGTATTTAGTGTGTCACAAAACAGCAACAGTCTTATAGTCTCTACATAGAGGCTAGAGATTGAGAGTCATACCATACTACGCAAATCCACGATCTATCCTAAAATCTCACTAGAGCCACACGCAAATCAGCGTGACAAAAGGGCCTCAACGAAACTAGTATAATGACTAATAATGTCGCGGGAGGAGACTCTCCGCGACCCCGTAAGACCCGAAGAGCTTGCTAAGACTCCCTACTTAGTAATATCCTACCATTGCATGCCTACTGAGATCTCACACCGCCTTCTATAGTTGCTGTCGTTCTATTGATTGTTGCCTATAAGAAGCGAGACGCCTATTTGAAGAGTTTTTTGTGGATCCTAATGTGCTTGAGAAGGAAAGAAAAGGTTTCAGAATCCCATTAAGTCACTGGCGCCATCTATAGCGTGTGATCAGAATGATCTTTTACTCTGGCTGACAAATAACCAGTGTGCCTTTGACTTGCAATTGTTGACTTGATTTTGAATTGAAACTTCACTTTTAATCTAGGAATTGCATGTTTGAATTTTTTTTGGATTGGATCTTGAATTTGCATTTTTTGATTGTATTTGCTCCTTGTTTGGTGGTAATTTTTTTTTTTATTTTAATTTTTTTTACGTTGGCACATTCTTTTCCTACACACCTTTGAATCCATGATTAGAGGTTATGTTATGGAGTGAGAAAGAAAGAAATAGGAGTCATTTGTGTCCTAGGCTGCAAGGGTTGCAGAGATGAATGTCTGACATCTAGCATCTCGTGTACACAGGAAAGTCGGATGTATTTATGGTTAGGAGCGGGAGTGTTAATGAAGGAAGCCATTCTTGATGAGCAATTGTTCAATTTCAACAATTAAATCAGTATAGATTAAACCAATTGAGGCCAATTAGTGTGAGACTTGTATAGAATAGGAACAGCAAAACATACCTATGCCAATACAAACAAAGAGCGTCATTTCTCGTACAAGGATCATTGGTCTAAACGTGAAGTAAGTAACCCCACTGCTTTACTGTGTGTCTCTCCCTATGAGAAAGTGGAGACACGTAAGAGCTCAAAGGTCTGACAATGCGAAATGACTCTATGAGACACGGTATAGCTAGACTAGACTGCTATGACGCAATCATAGAGGAAGGCCGCGGCGCCAGATCTTGGTGGTATGACCCACGCCTGGGTGCTGAATCTCATTGGCGCGCTTGTTATCATGGCCTTCAGTGAGATGTCCGGTTTTGGATTTGAACTTATCCTCGCTTGCTGGTGGGAGAAACCCAGGACGACCTATCTTTCGATCCTATATCTTCGACACTCACATTTAATGTGTTAACAACGAAATTTCCTCATTATTCTTCCAGGAAGTATTAGAAAGAACCACTTCTGACATGTTGGCCCCATTCCGGAGTGTGGAACTTTCGCCAATAGCATTGGCATTAACCAGGGAACTCTTAAATATTAGGGCTTAATCATAGAAGGATCTGGGCAGTGGGCCCAAAGATAGAGCATATGGTGCCACACCTTATTGCAGCAGTTAGATCCGTCAAAGAGCTCCCCCTTCCAACTGCGACCTAATCCATGACGCAATGGGAGTACTAATCAAAGGTACCTTCGTTGGCCCCCCTTCTTAGCAGCTTATTGCTGAATATGACAAAGAGTCCCCGGGATGGTTAGAGAGTTGTCAATTGGAGATATGGGGTAATGTGCGGTGATGATCGCGTAAAAGAGGAGGCCACCTTCCTGTTCATCCCCCCGCATGGTTTACGGCGCCCCTTAGGACTTCTGGCTTGAACATTCGTTCCTCAACTACTGGAAGACTCCTAAGCCTGTGAGAGCCTTCCGTGGCTCAAGCCCACGCAAAGCACCTCGATGTAGTACCAAGCCGCGCGCCCGCTATACGCTGAGGGCGCGGCCCACGTCCTACATACATCATCGAAATGAGGTCTCTAGACAATTTTCGGAAATATTGCCAAAATTTGTACCATGGGTTCATATGGTAATATAATGGGTCCAAGAACGATTTGGGGTGCAAATGAGCAATACGGCGGAATTTTGAGTCCTATCAAAGAAAAAATGAGAAAAAGTCAAAACACTCGTAGGAGGCAGTATGCCTAGAATTTGGGTACGAAACTGTCGACATAGTCATTTCTCATGACCTAGAAATAGTAACGGAAATTCTGGATAAATTTGAGCCGGGTCACCGAGACATGTTTTTTGGCCGAAAAGCGTGGATTATACCTCATCGAAATGAGGTCTCCGGACAATTTTCGGAAAGATTGCCAAAATTTGTACCATAGGTTCATATAGGAATATAATGGGTCCAAGAACGATTTGGGGTCCAAATGAGTCCAAACGGCGGACTTTTGAGTCTCGTCAAAGAAAAATAGAGAAAACGTCTAAACAGACGTACGAGGTAGCACGCTTAGTATTTGGGTCCGATATTGTTAGAGTAGTCATTTCTCTTGACCTAAAAGGTGTGATAGAAATTCTGGACAAATTTGTGCGCGGGATACCGAGACATGTATTTTTGGCCGAAAAGAGTGGATTCTACATCATCGAAATGAGGTCTTTGGACAATTTTCGGAAAAAATTACGAAAAATTTGTACCAATTGTTCGTATGTTAATATAATGGGTCCAAGAACTATTTGGGGTCCAAATGAGTCCAAACGGCGGACTTTTGAGTCCCGTCAAAGAAAAAATCGAGAAAACGTCGAAACAAAGTTAGGAGGTAGATAGCACTCTTAAAATTTGGGTCCGAAACTGTTGGAGAAGTCATTTCTCATGACCTACAAGGTGTGACAGAAATTCTTGACAAATTTGAGGCGGGTCACTGAGACATGTTTTTTTTGCCGAAAAGCGTGGATTATACATTATCGAAATGAGGTCTCTTGACAATTTTCGGAAAAATTGCCAAAATTTGTACTCGTAGGAGGCAGTATGCCTAGAATTTGGGTCTGAAACTTTCGACATAGTCATTTGTCATGACCTAGAAGTTGTGACGGAAATTCTGGATAAATTTGAGCCGGGTCATCGAGATATGTTTTTTTGGCCGAAAAGTGTGGATTATACATCGTCGAAACGAGGTCTCCGGAAAATTTTCGGAAAGATTACCAAAATTTGTACCCTAGGTTCGTATGTTAATATAATGGGTCCAAGAATGATTTAGGGTCCAAATGAGTCCGTACGGCGGAATTTTGAGTCCTATCAAAGAAAAAACGAAAAAAAGTCGAAACACTCGTAGGAGGAAGTATGCCTAAAATTTGGGTCCGAAACTTTCGACATAGTCATTTCTCATGACC
>SNQN01008935.1:0-19549 GCA_008642245.1 Bassia scoparia | reverse complement strand
ACACGTAATGCAAGCATTTACAAAAAGACATTACTATACACAATCGTGGCTATACGCGACGTTACCATCATTTGAGTTCTCCCGGACGATTAGTCGAGATGGGATACAATAGATCGAGTACGCACCAATAAAAAGACATTCGCTATACGCGATTGTGGTTATACGCTGCGTTATCAGTATGTTAATATTCCCAAACGACTAGTCGATATAGGATAAAAAAGTTCTAGCAAACACCAGGTCGAAACTGAGGCATCGATAGGACACCATTTCATTTTCTTCAAAGAAGTCCAAACGGAGGCATCGATACTGACACCACAGTAATTCCCCATGAATTTTTAACGGAGGCATCGGAGTGGACATTGAGATGATAGTACCCCAGGAAGTCCTAACGGAGGTATCGAGGCGGACAACCTGTTAGCAGAAAATCCCTAGTGGAATCAGAACCGTAGGTGGAAATTCCCCCAAAAGATCGAAGCACGAATCCCTGTTGGAATCAGAACCATAGATGGAAACATAAGAAAAAGTGTTAGCAACAGACACAAGCAAGCAAGTAACATGCAACCGCAGGTGCAGGTAAGACTAACATATTTTTTTTGCAAGTACCGGGTACTTTGGCTTTCGTTTTATGAGATTTTACTCTCTGCAAACTCAGCCAAAGTGGGGGCTTTTGTAGATACATACATTTGTCGCTAGCCCAAAACGGCCAATGATAATACACCCTTCACAACACACAAGTCATATCGAGAGAGCTAGGACCTCGACAGGCCCTAAAAAAGGCAGATTCCCTTGCACCGGACACCTATTTCAAGTATTTAGCACCTTAAAAAATAAGTTATAATTTTCAAATAATTTTAACTTATTTTTCAACATTTCTCTAGAATTTTTCTAAGTATTTTCAGTGATTTTTTTGGAATTTTCAACAATTTAATTAATTTTGCGATAATTAATTAAATTATGAAAACAATTCCAAAATTCACAAAATTTTAGTATAACACACTATTTTCACAAGGAATTTTTACATATTTTTTCCATAATTTTTCGATTTATGGTTTAATATTTATGAATTTCGTAAGCAGAAAGGCAAAACCGAGCAAAGAGGGCCATCCCGGGATTTTCGCCTCGAGACACATGTCCCGAGGGAGCTAAAAATTCCGAGCATCGTGGTAATATCAGCCATAATCGCAATAATATCAACTATGATCGTATAAAATCACGTATATATTTTATACGATTATATTAAGATATTATTTCATTACAATCTCGCTACTTGAGGTAAAACAATCTTGAATATCGCAATAATATCCGACGCAATCGCAATAATATCAAATAATAATCGTATAAAATTAGGTACGATTATATTACGATATTATACAATCGCAATCACACTATTCGAAGCAAGCAAATCGGCCAAAATCTAGGCCAATAATGGGCGCCCAATTTGGGGCATAATTGCGCCCAAAACTTGCCTGTTTTTGGCCGATTTTGACCCATGCCTATAAATAGGGAGCCTCCCTAATTCATTTGAGGAACTTTTGCAACTTTGGACAAGCAGTCTCTCTCTCTCTCTCACTCTCACTCGTCTGATTCTCTCTCACTCTCTCAAAAATACTTTCAAACACATTCAAACACAATTCAAATACATAAAAGCCTATTCAAAGGCTCTTTTGCAATAAATATAGGTGGTTTTCAAGGGTTCTAAGGTTTGACAAGGGTTTCTAAGGGTCCGAGGCAGCGTTCTTAGTCTTCGACATTTGTTGCGACGTAGGTTTGAGGCCAACGTCTCAATTCTAAACCCCCTTTTGCATGTTTGTTTAGAAATTCGACTTTCTATGTAATTTGCATGTAATACTGCTTAACAAACGATTCAGCAATTCGAATTAAAAGCAACCTTAAGGCATAACTTTAAATTTCTCGTACGAGTGCTTGCATGCTTGTCTCACATAAATAATATGCTTTAACAAAGACTTGCAAATTTCTCGTTTCACGCCTAATAAGATAACTATGGACATCCGACATTAGGCTACTGGAATACGGAATTAACAACACATGCCACAACAAACTAGACACTATTTGTATAGTATTCTGTTAAACAACATGCCTAGTAATATTGCATGCTTAGGGTTTAAAACGGAATTGTTTTATTGGTTGTTCTTTTCGGACAATGAAATTCGCTAACTGAGTAGAGGCCCGCTAGATGCGGGGGGGGGGGGGGGGGGGGGGGTGGTGCACTACTAACCCTTACCCTTGTCCCCCTATCTCCATGACTTGGTGCACTAACGGATACAGACATGGAGTCCTTCGCCTTGCTTAAATGCATTATGGCAATGCCTTAAAACGGGTTTCCAAAGCTTCCAAAAGAAGTGCAGTGGCGACTTCTTTAACTCATTTTGAGGTATAAACACCACTCCAGGCATACTTCAAATATGCACAAGAAAGATTGAATTTAGCAAAATAAACCCGAGCCGCCCTTAAATTTGAACCCCCGGAGCAGAGGGACGAGACCCAGTCGACGGTGATGCCCCCGAATGCCGTACCCAAGGATACTGGATCAATTTGTGTGTATTTTCTGTGGTAAGGGTGGACACAAAATTGATGAATGTACTTTACAAGAAGAGAAGCCAAGAGGAAGAACAGTAAGCATGTTTAAGAGGTCTGGGCCAGAAAAGATAGAAAAGAGACAGTGGTATGAATTAGAACCCATCTCTGATTGCGTGTTCCAAACCCTAACATTCTAATTTGCTTTTGAGGCTAAGTGAGAGCGAAATACCCACTGGTAATCTTGGACAGTGGGCTGCTCAAGAAACATGTCAGGACATAAAAGGACAGTTTCTCTGACTTGCAGCCCTATTAATGGGGAAGAGTCACATTTGGAGATAACAGTAAGGGTACTATTGTTGGCCTAGGTAAGGTTGGTAAGTCTCTTTCCCAAGCTATTGATGATGTATATTAGGTTGAGGGCTTGCAGCATAATCTCTTGAGCATATCTCAATTGTGTGACAAAGGCAATAGAGTCGAGTTTCAAGCTGATCTTTCTCACATAGTTAACACTCAAACAGGTGAACTGGTTTGCCAAGGAACCAGGTTTGATGATGTTTACATCACATACTTGGATCAAATCCCCAAGGACAATTCCGTTTGTTTGAGTGCAGTCGCTGAAAAGAATCAGTGGCTATGGCATAAAAGATTTGGGCATGCTAGCCTTACACTTCAGAACAAACTCAAAACCCTTGAATTAGTGGTTTCCTTGCAAGACATTAAGTATGTGGTGGATAGAGTATGTTCAGAGTGTGCCAAAGGAGAGCATGTCAAATCCTCTTTTAAGCCAAAGAGAGAGATTAGTACAAGCAGACCACTTGAAATGATCCACATAGATTTGTGTGGTCCTATGCACGTGCAAAGTAGGAGCGGACACATGTATGTATGTGTTATAGTTGATGACTATTCCAAGTACACTTGGACTTTATTCTTGTCTTCCAAAGATGAGACCTTTGAGGAGTTCGAGGTTTTAGTAAAACAGTTGCAGAACCAATTGAACTGTTCACTGGTTGCGGTAAGATCTGATCATGGAACTGACGCGCTCTCCCTTGGGATGTTGGAACTAAACCAAGGTGGAGGGATGTGCAAATAAAATTTTTAAACCTAAACTATTCACTACACTAGTGTAGTGGCAAGAAAAGGGTCGATCCACAAGGAAATGTTCTACACTTGAGACTAAAGATTTGATTTGGAATGAAAACTAGAGTTTGAAAGTGATTTGAACTAAGAACTACTAAGAAGTTGAACTAAAAGCTTTGAAAACTAATAGACTAAGCACCTGGGATCACTAGGTTCCCTAATCTTGCACAACAAATGCCAATCTAATGGATGACTCAACCCAAAACAATGATCATTTCAATCCTAATTTAGAAATTCAATTGAGTTCATTTCCCAAATCCTTCAATCAACCAAAAACAAGCTTGAATGGGAATCCCTTCCTCACCCTCTCTTTTTCATGTCAAAATATATGCGATTCACTATTTAAACCCATTACCTAATCCCTTGGTGAACTTGGGATGAACACTCCTTCACTAACTAATCAAACCAACCTCCCAATCCCTTGGTGAAATTGCACTAGAAAGCCTAGGAAACCACAACAATGGGGAAAATCTTCATGATATGAGCATGTAAATATAATCATGACATTGGTTGCACTAGATTAAGGTTCCTAATTACCTAGGCATGAAGACTACTCACAAAACATTGCAAAGAAGAATAAAACTACAGAATTAAGCATGAAACCAAAGGAATTGCCATTGAAATTGAAATTGCAAAAACTCAAKATTAGGGTATTAAAGAAGTGCAATGAAACTACTCAAAACTACTCAAATACAATAAAAAAAACATGTAAAAACAATAAAGGAAACAATCTAGCAACAATAGAAACAAGAATCAAAGCATACAAAGAAAACCAATAAATTTTGAAAATCTAAGTGGCACGAAAATTGCTGTAAACATGCTCTAAAATGAAATTAAAGGTGAGAATCATACTCTACTCGTCGAGCCGATCGATTTGAATATAAGGTTCTTCAAAAACGGACAAGAAACGAGGAAGATACAAGCAAAACAAATTCTTAAAGCTATGCTCTAATGGAGTTTTCTCTCTCCTCTAAACTGCTTGGGGAAGAAGATGAAGAAAAGAAAGAAAAATTTCCAAAAAATAAAATGTAACTAAAACTAAGCTACAAACTACAATTACTACTTACTTTCCTTGTTTCTCTCTACTTACAAAGCCCAAATACAAGCTCCTCATATTTACAAGTTTGCCATTACTAAATACAACATGTGCTAAAAACACCTCCAAGTCAAGTCAAGAATGGTCAAAGTCAACGAACGGAGACTACCACATAGGCGCGGGCGGATGCGCGGTTGGACAAGGGAAGCGCGGGCGTACGTGCGGGCGGACTTGGCATGCGCGGGTGCTCGAAAAACCTTCTGGAAAATAGAGAAGCCCTGCTGGCGCGTGCCACCCCGCACGGGCAGAGGCGCGGACGGACCCCTCCACGCGCGGGCAGAGGCGCGGATGGACCTGGAGATGCGCGGGTCGTACACAAGCTGAACTACTCACCTTCGAACAGCCATAACTTCTTGCTCGGTGATCGAATTGCAGCTTGTAATATATTGTTAGAAAGCTCTCGAACTCTACTTTACAATGCCACAGGCCTCACCTGAAAATTCAAAGCATACTAAAAGATATGGCTCGAAGAAGGCGTTAGAGAAAATTTTCCAGTGCCTTAAGGCTCAAGTTAAGCAACCACAACCAAGCGAACAAGTAGGAAGGCCTAAAACTAGCATGTACACAACCAGACAACTTGCAAATCACTCACAAAGCTTGCAATTGAGTGTACAAAGATAGAAAAGAAGAGAAAAGTAGTGAAAAACCAATAAAAACCACTAAAAACAAACAAAGCTTTGCAAAACTAAACAAAGTGGAAATCTAACCAAAAGGTTAGTGAAATGATATCGTAAACACACATATTGGCCAAAATAAGGAAGAAATAAGTGCCTAAATGTGACCATTTTTGGCACTTATCAACTCCCGTTAACTAGGACCTTTGCACGTTCTCGAGCAAAGTATGTAAAGCAAAAGAAAAAGAAATAAGAAAACTATACACTAACTCACTTTCGTAGGAATCACGGTCACTTTTAGCAACTAGTGACAAGCCCTTTAAACCCTCAAATCGCTAAGAAGGACAAGGAAGGTCTCGTGAGGGTTTCAGAGAAGACTGACAACTCCATAAATAAGAAGAAATCAAGGCAAAGGTTTTCAAAAACACAAGGAAGACAAATGGAAACACTAGTACAAAAAAGGCCAAAAGCTGCGGTTTTTTAGGGCTCAAAAGCTGCGGTTTTGAACCGCAGCTTTTGGAGCCGCAGCTTTTGTGAATTTTATCAAAAGCTCGGTTTTAAACCGCAGCATTTAACACTCAAAAGCTGCGATTTTGGGAGAAAACCGCAGCTTTTGAGTATATCAAAAAGCTGCGGTTTTCTCCAAAACCGCAGCATTTAACAACTCAAAAGCTGCGGTTTTGGAGAAAGCCGCAGCTTTTGATTATAAAAGCTGCAGTTTTCTCCCAAACCGCAGCTTTTGTGGGAGCAAAAAAATAAAAAAAAAATAATTTTTTTGGATTTTTTCATACAAAAATTATAGCCAAAAAATGATACATATACATATAAATATCAATTTCCATTAAAATTGTGTAATAATTACAAATAAAAGAGTCTTGTTACAAAATCAAAAATGTACAATGCAAATATCATGAATCACAACTTAAAATATTACATCAAACCACTGGAACGTGGCGGTGCAGCACCACAGACATCCGCAGGCCCAGGCAGAGGCTGTCCTCGAAGAGCTATTGGAGGCGAGGGGGGCAGCAGGGGAGAGGAGGAGACAGGGCGAGGCAGGGGAAAATTAAAAGGGACCAATAGCACCATAACGTACATGTCCAGCAGGCCACACTTGAGTCGTCTGTTTTGTCCAAGGTAAGATTATTTACGTTGACGAGCTTCACACAACCTAAAAATGTGAAATATTATGCCTTTCTACTCTTAAGCTCTATATTCTGCCTTCTCAGCAGACTTTTAAGGATTTTTTGAGAAGAGTCTGAGCTCTACGATTGGACATGAAGAGAAAATGAAAACATTTTCAACGGTGACAGATAGAGATATTAGGCTGCAATTGCAACTGTATTAATAAACACGGAAAGTAAGAGAGATTAGGTTTACGCTTTGGAATAGATGACCAACCCTATCACCACAATTGCGAAAGAAACATAGTAATAATATACCAACCTGTCCATAATTTGCACACTTAATCATCATTAAAAAGTACAATGCATGGAAATCATAATTAAAATTTACAAGTTCATCAATATCAAATAATGTGAAAACTGTGTAGAAAATGATAATTGTGAAAGCAGTACTCCTTGATGATGAATAGAATACGGATGAGAACAGCCACATATCCGATGTAAGAGCTGATAAATTGAACAATGTGGCTCCACTTACTACATCAAGATAGTCATCAGAGGCATATAGAAACTAATTTCGATCAGCAACATTGCAACACTTTAAACGAATCTATAGTGTTTTCCTTAACAACAACATAAGAGTAAGTCTAATACCAAACCCCAGTTATTATTTTGTTATATAGCTGTATAAGAGTATAAAGAAAAACCACAAATACGAAGGTCAATTTCCTTACCTTTAAGAGAAAAGGAACAAGGGTGTAGAATAAAACAAGTTGCCACTGCATATCCAGCAAAGCCTAGTATCTGAAGGGAATTCAACTCAATTCAATTACATTATGTGGAAGCTATCTTTAGGGATGAGAGTAAAGCAATTATAAAGAAAGTGCTGAAAGGATCCACCAATATAATAGTCCAAGTAACTAGTACAATTCCTACTGCTGTGAAGCATGTGCAATGTTCTTGAATTTAAATTTAACAGAATCTGGCTTTGCTGAACAATATGGGTGCAGAATCAATATTGCTATTTAAACTTCCTCTAACAGCCAATTACGAAAGACAGACTAGAATCAATATTGCTGTGCATTTTTCATGAACAATAATAACTTATTCATCCAATTGAAACGTCCGAAGATTCCTATTAATATGAACTTCTCTTGTAGCATACCAGCATGACTATGTTTCATCAGTACTGAAATTTAAAACATTCCTAAGAATCTCATGTATGTTCCACAACATTTTAAAAGAAAAAAATAAAAGTGATATAAGTTATACTCACAACATCCATAGACACTTCAATTGCCTCAAATTGCTTCTTTCGAGTATGCCTGATGAATGTTTATGGATAGGAAAATAATCAAAGTTATTAGTATGCAACATAATTCTTGAAAATAAACTAGAAAATAGCGCTGGTGTGTAAGTTTTCAGCTGGTTTACCACAGTCAAAAAAGGATACATTCACACATGCTCACCAACAATCCAAAACACCAAGCATTGAAATTACTTTCAACAAGGTCTTTATGCTTAACGCAGAACTCCTGATTCAAGTTAAGAAAGCTTATATGTCAGATACAGGTAGGTATGTCTAAGCAGACAAATAAGAGATAAACATTGTGCAAGCAGTTGCAGTAGTATACTGCTATGATCAAATCGACTGGAAGGTGTTGTTTAAGTCTTTAAGAAAGTCAGTTCTGTCCATAGGCTCACACTGAAAATATATGTTTAAACAATCATCATCTAGTTTAGCTTTGATAGGGATGTTAAGCATGAATCACCGATATGAACCATTTTGAGAAGTTAAGATTCTGTTTACTAGATAATTGAATGTCAATAGGAGAGATAGAAGATCTCACATGGCCAGCATAGTAGGCACGATTTCAAGATCTTCATCGATTGGATGTATGCTTTAAGTGTCCAAGCATATACTGCAGAAAAGAAAGCAGAAGTTTGTACTTGCTTCAATATGAAATAAAGAACTGATTACTTATCCATATTTGGATGAATGAAAAGGCAAAATCCTCTTCAGAAGCACACGTGTAATTCACTAACCCCTAGATATCCCAAAGAATATTACCTGGAACAATCATCTATAACCTAGATTGCTCGGACCTAGTGAAAAATCTGTATTAACTTGTTAATAACAAGGATTAAAAAAAAAGCAAGAAAGAAAAAAAAGGGAAAACTAACTTATCAGATGTATCCAGTGTCATTTACCTCCGTAACATACCTACAATGTGTACACTATTCGTCTTCACTTCACATGATGTAGACTAGTTCAGTCATCATTTTGCCTACAAGAAATTTGCACATAACCTAATCAAATTTCTCAGTCATTTTTTCTTTGCTAATCTTATGATTTTGTCAATGGGAGTTGGCAACTTTAATATGGGAAGGAGCAAGATCTACTAGACTACTACTATGGGAAAACATTAAAAAATATAATACTTTGATTTTCATAATTATGAATTCATGGTAAAGATTATGTATTAATTAACATCAAGAGTAAATTTCACCAAACTAGCTAAGACTTCATTTAGATAGTATGTTTAGGCCAAAGGAGGCACTGAAAATTATCAATGAAAAGGCAAATAAGGAACAATAAAGGATGCAAAGTAACAATAAATATTATAAACAGAAAAATTAATGATCGAAACGAAAATGAAAAATGGGAAATCAAATAAGAGGAATTCAACACAGAAAACGAAAAAAAAAAATTGAAGAAAACCCTAAAATTATAGATCGAAAAGAAAAAAGATGGAACCATAACCTGTAAAGGGCTGCGAGTAGAGACAGCTCGACGGTGGAGCAGCGGCGCGAGCAGCCGAGCGGCGAGGGTGCATTTGGCGAGGGTGCTCGGCGTCGTCGTTGAAAGAGGAGAGAGAATGCAGAGCAATTGGGGCGAGCAAACGACGGTGGAGGGTGCAGCGGGGTCGGCGAGGGTGTGAAGTGCAGTGGGATCGACGGCGGTGCGCCGGTGTGGGTGGGTGAGCGACGTGCAGTGGGTTGAGTGAGGGAGGAGGGAGCTGAGGGTTTTGGTTTTCGAGTATATGAGGGAGTCTTGCATATGAGTATAATGAGAGGGAGCTGAAGGCCTGAGGGGTTTTGGTTTTCGTAGCCCGCGTGATGTATTGAATTGCTTAATTTTTTTTTTTAAATACTCAAAAGCTGCGGTTTTACCAAAAAACCGCAGCTTTTGATAATTTTCCAATTTTTTTTGTCTTTAACCCGCCTCAAATGCTGCGGTCGTTTAAAAAACCGCAGCTTTTGACTCTCAAAAGCTGCGGTTTTTAAACAACCGCAGCATTTGAGGCGCAGCTTTTGTCTATTTTTCTACTAGTGAAAAACAAAAACAAAAAGAAAATTGAAGAAAGAAAAATAAATATGTGCCTTGGATAAGATTTCTTGGACTTTAAGGGACGCTAATAAGGAGAATAGATGTCCCCCCAACTAGAAATCAAACAAGAGTCAAATAGATATCACAAATTGTGTGCAACTTTCAAAGATTGCAACAAGTCAAGTCATTGTACTCTCTTCCTCTCTCCAAAGCGAGCCTCCTTGGTTTCAAGTAGACCAAGCTTGGTGACAACACATAGCTCAAAGAAAGAGCTCAAAGAATAGCATAGAGAGATTTCAAGAGTGAGGTTTAGCACATTACACTAGATATCCAAAATGAAAAATTGTGACTCCCTCCACCTTTTGTGACTCAACTCTCAAGGTCAAAGGACTTTCCGGGTTGTAATGTGTGGGATAAAGGATGGGCGAGGATAGAAATATTTGGATTGTGGTGGTATACCTACACAAGTGAAGTTTACAAACATCAAACAAAACATTGGGGATTGAGGTGCCCCAATTCACAACACTCACACACTTGGGAGGCAAGTTTATAGCACACTTGCTTTCTCCCACAAAAATCATTACATTTGATTTACTTTTCCCAAAGTGCATATTTTTGGTTTTTTTTATTTTTCTATTTTTTCCCATTTTTTTGCAATGCACTTTGGAATACACTTTGTATTACTATTGCATTTCACTTCCACAATTTACAACACTTTGAGGCTTTATACACATAGCCTATACCAACTCAAAAACCACACTTCACTTGTCTTCTAAAGGTCAAAACATATGAGAATTATGATAAGAGGTACGTAATGTGGCTAACAAGGATAGTAAAGTTCAAAGGGGGTCTAATGTTAAACGAAAACCAAAATTTATTCCCAAACACGTATGTGGAAAAAGAAGTAAAAAGGTAAATGAAAAAGGGAAAAATAATTTGAACCCAAAACCCGAAATGAATGCCTTATCACCCCTTAAGTAGCTTGGTCTAGATCTCGAAAAGTAACAAACAAATAGTCAAAGAAGGATTCTAGTGCAAACACTCAATTTTTGTGGCATTTTGACTTGTACGTGCCTACTTGGCTCTAAAAGGATCCACACAACTCACAGGGTCTCAAAATAAACACAAAAATTACAAAGCAAGGCTTCCTATCATGCACCAAGCTACTCTCGGTTTAGCTAGAAAGCTCACCACCTTGAAAAAATCTCATGGCTTGCTTTTAAAGCGTGCCAATCAAAAGAATTCATAGTAAGAGAGTTTCATGACTTGGATTTTGAAAATGATAGTGATTGTGAAAAGTTAGACCTTGTTAGACTCTTTGTTGGGAGGAAAATGAGTTTCTTAAAACTCAAATCCCATCCAAAATCCAAATCCATCACACAAAATATAATTTACCACTTTGCCTTGAAAACCAAAAAGAAAAAAAAAACAAAAGGAAAGAAAAGAAAGGAAAGAGAAAAGAAAATCTTTTTGGCCTTTTTTTTGCATTTTTCGATTTTTTTTTGTGAATTTTCCAACTTTGCACCTAAAAACTCAAAAACCAAACAACACATATATACAAGCACAACAATAAATAGGAAAATCCTAGGAAAAAGAGGAAAAACTTGGAGATACAATTAACACTACAATCCTTATCATCCCCTTATCAACTCCAAATCAACTTGACCGAAGTCAAGGACACTACAAATAAACCTCAATGGGGAATCCAACAACCGCCGTGTAAACAAATGAAATAAAAATCGCCGTAGGGACAACCCCTACGATGTCACAAGCACATAATCCCAAATGATAGTATCTCCAAGTTTAAAAGAAAAATCCTAGAATCTAACCACATAAATTAGAATAATTAAAGAAGTGGAGTTAGAAGAAACTTACAAAGCCGCTTGCAAACAAATATATGCACAAGTGCCCCAAAACCGAGCTCACATCCAAGTTACGGCTCCAAAAACAAAAACCAACTCCAAACACAATAATACAAAACAAAGACAAATATAAGCAACGAAGAGTGACACATTTCTAGAACTCTCCCCCAACTAAAATGGAACTTCATCTCGGAGTTCAAAAAGGAACATGGGCAAGGGGAAAAATTCACACAAATACGCCCTACTCCTCATCCCAGCACGAACTCAACATAAGTTCACCTATACCGAAATAATTCTCACGAAAAATTGGCAACCGAGCACACATGATAAGCTCACAAACTTCACAATTCTGAAATGTACTCATGACAATCGTCAACTTGGACAAGTAAAAATCAAATGAAAACTCAAGAGAGTTTATAGACCAAGCATCCAATTTCAATAACAACTTTCAAAATTGTTACTAAGCTTGAACACCAAAAACTTTAATGATCTACCAACCTCCTAAGCAAAAACTATTTAAACAAAAGTGTCCGAAATTGGTCAATTTAGGCAAGTAAAAATCAAGGGAAAACTTAAGAGAGTCGATAAACCAAGCATCCAATTTTGATATCAACTCGCAAGATTGTTATCAAACTTGAACACTAAAAACTTTAATGATTTATAGACCTTCTTAAGCAAAAACTCGAGAAAACAAAAGTGCCCTAAATTGAAAATGGATTGAGTGAAAATGTAGAAAATTGAATGTGATGAAGTTTGGAGAAAAGGTTGTGTGATTTGGTTGAAAAATGAATGAGAAGAGAGGAATGGATGTTGAATTATATGAGGTGTGGAGTGGGTGGGAGTGAAAACAATTAGAATTCTTTTACGAGAACTTAACACCTCGAAAACACTCCAAAACTCCTCCAAAAAACCAAATGTAATACTTCTAAATCACAAAATGCACAAAAGCAAACACAACACAACTACACTGCCAACTCCCAAACATCGATTCACCTTCCAACCAAAAGCTCCAAAGGCAAATGCCTTGAGCAAAACAAGAACCAAAAAGTCACAAACAAGCACACAACAAAAGAAAATTTTCACACTCACCAAGCACACATTACAAAAGCATTTCTCTAAGGGCTAGAACACAAGACAAGTAATAAGAGGCCGAAGCCCTCGGGGTTCCTCCCGGTAGCGTTTCTTTAACGTTACTAGCTTGACGCATTCACCCCATCAAGGGGTAGTACTAGCAAACGTAGAAGTGCAATAGGCAGTTGAGCACAGCCATCATGCAAAATCATCAAACAATCATCAAGAGAAATTTTTGAAGAGAATTGAGCACTCCTCAAGTACTGATAGGCAATCTTCTCCTTGTTCTTGCCATTCCGACCCCCAGAGACTTGAACAAAATCGGGAGTGCCTAAATTAAGCATCTTACCATCCATCTCGACAATCGGAAGTAGAGGATCACATGAGATATCAAAAGACTTGATCTTACCCTTGCATTCTTCGAGTTGCTCTTTGTGAGAAATTTACATAACGCCACAACCTACTTCATTTGGCGACAAAGTCGCACTAGCAATAATAGGGTTAGCATCAAGCATACTACCAAGTAAATCACAAGGATGAGAGGGAGAAGAAACCATGTTACACTTACCCCCATGTGGCTTAACAACCTTTTTCTTTCAGAAGATTACCTTAACCTTGCCCACCGTAGAGCTAATGGTGCCTTGCTTGACATCAATGCAAGAACCGACGGTGGCTTGGAAAGGTCTCCCCAAAATCATTGAAATATCGGACTGGCTTGCCACATTGAGTACCACAAAGTCATTCTTAAAGATGTGACCTCTCTTACCGACTTTAAGGAGCACATTCTGGGCGACTCAAACCGGAACTCGGATGGTGCCATCTGTGAATTGTACGATAGTGGAAGTGGGCTTGAGAGTGGTGAGTCCCAATTTTTGGAAAACCAGATAGGTCATCACACTTATAGCCGCCCCCATGTCACACAAAGCATCCTTAACAAAGATGTCAATTATGGTACAAGGGACGGAAAAAGTGCCCAGATCCTTAAGCTTCTCCAGGATCTCATGCGGAGGCTCACACTTGTGCTTGACGTTGCTCTTTTGCCCTTTGTTTGCACCTTCTCCTAGAAATTAAGAGAAGTTGGGCATTTCACTTTTGGCCCCACTTGGAGGTAATTGGGAGTGGTGATGTTGAAGCATTTGGAGAAATTGGCCGAACATCGTGTTTAGGAACTTTTTCGGGTTAGGCATCTTGGTTATAACCCTAAGACTCGAAGGATCTTGCCTATTTTTAGACTCACCTCCCTCCTAGCTCTCTTGTTTTTCTTCTCCATAACCTCAACCTTTTCGTCCTTGGTTTCGCTCATTTGATCAACCTCACCATCATTTACCGCTTTTACTTCGTTGGGCTTTTCACTCTCTTTTACTTTTTTTTCTTCACACTCTCTCCTTGTTCACTCGTTTCTTGCTCATGGATTTTCTTTCCCAATGGCTCCTTATTCACCTCACCCTTCACCTTAACTTTCTCACCAACCCCCTCATCCTCATTCGATTTCATCATGTGAACCCCATCATTCTTTGAGGTACTTGTTTTCTGAGGATTGGATATACTTTGGAGTTTGTTAGGCAAGGTTGGCCATGTTTCCCTCAAGAGCTTTCAATTTAGCCCGAAATTCTTGTTTGTCCTCCTCTGGGTATTCTTGGTCTTGAGGGTGTTGGATGATAGGAATGTTTTGGTTTTGAGTGGGATGTGGGTGAAAGTTGTTTTGGTTTTGAGAGTTGTTGAAGTGGGATGGAACTTGGTTTCCTCTTGCATCCCCCTTGAAAATTAGGGTGTTGGTAATAGGGACTTGATTGAGTGGCTTGGAATGGGGGTTGATCTTTGGAGTTGGCATACCCTCCATTGTTGGCTTGGTACTCATAGTTTGAGCTATTCCCCCTAAACCTTCCTTGCCATTGTTTGTTTGGGATTTGGTTACGAAAACCGTAACCTTGGTTAGCAAAGTTTTGGTTTTGATAACCAAACCCTCTTTGGGTGAATTACCTTTGGTTACGAAATTTGTTTCCTCCTTGGGGGTTGAAAACCCTTTGGTTAGATATGATTTGGTAACCAAAGCCATTTCCTCCTTGGCTAGGTTGGTTGTAGGGGGCTCTCATAGGCCCATATGCATTAGGATTAGTGTTGCCTCCCATTCGAGGCCTTTCCCCATTGTCACCCATCAAGTTGCATTGTTCAAAATCATACTCATAAGGCAATTCATCAATAAGACTATCATCAATTAAGGAAACATTTTGCACATGACAATAAGAAGAGAGATGATCATAGGCACCACAATTATTGCAAAACAAAACACCATGAGGCATAGAATTGTAAACTTGGGGCTTGGACTTACCTTGGCACATTAAAAGGGTGGGTGGAGCCGCTTGAGAGAAGGAGATTCCCCCCTTCTCAAGGGACTTCTCTACTATTGCTTTGATGCCCTCAAGAAGTTTCTCAACTACTTCGCCTTCACCGAGTGAGTGGATAGTAGCCTTGTTTTGCCTTGGGGGAGCTCATTACCCCTCTTGCCAAGTCGCATAGTTATCCACTATCTCCTCTATGATCACCTCTATCTCATCCTCGCTCTTGTTCATAATGGGACCACCCGCCCCGGCATCTAAACTTATCTTTGAAGCATTGGTTAAACCCATATAGAATGTTTGGTAGAGTAACCATTTGGGAATCCCATGATGAGGACACTCCCTTTGAAACTCTTTGAACCTCTCCCATGCCTCAGAGAGAGTCTCATCCACTCTTTGACTAAAGCCTAGTAATTTGGCCCTAATCTCGGTTGTTTTTCTATGGGGGTAAAACTTATGTAAAAACGCCTTAGTTTCTCTTCCCATGTAGTCAAAGAGTTTGGTTTTACCTCCTTCTCGAGCCAACCTAAGGCTTTCCCCAAAAGCGAGGAGTCAAACAACTTAAGTCTCCAGTACTCTTGACTAACCCCATTGACTTTAATCGTATCGACGTACTTCTCAAAGTCTTTCAAATGCTTATGTGGGTTCTCACTCTTTAACCCATGAAATGGCCTTGATTAAATGAGCTGGATGAGGTTCGGCCTAATCTCAAAGTTTCCATCAATATTCGGTAACACAATTGCCTTAGTTGTTGCATAGGAGCCCGGGGTCCCTAAATCTTTAATAGGT
The DNA here is from genome assembly GCA_008642245.1 of Bassia scoparia. Taxonomy (NCBI): domain Eukaryota; kingdom Viridiplantae; phylum Streptophyta; class Magnoliopsida; order Caryophyllales; family Amaranthaceae; genus Bassia; species Bassia scoparia. The sequence goes on along the minus strand of SNQN01008935.1, from coordinate 3,651 downwards.
CTTCCCATTGTTTCTTCCTTCTCTACCTCAAAATCCTCGACTTCTTTAACATTATCACTCGATTCTTCTAATTCCTCTTTACTCTCTCTCACTTCACTAGCTTTCGAACCCATTTTACTTGACTTTCTAATCTTCCTCAAAGTCCTTTCTATCTTGGGGTAAAAAATAAGTGGTTCGCTACTTTGCATGAAATGAAAAATTTCTTAAATGAAACAAAAACAACTTCAAGTGAAGTTGGAAAATCTTTTTGGGTTTTTAAAATTTATGAAAAAGTAAATAAAACCAAGTTAGAATCGTAGAGACTAAAACACCTTGCCTTCCCCGGCAACGGCGCCAATTTGACGTGCTCCCCCTTGGGCCGTTGGAACTAAACCAAGGAGGAGGGATGTGCAAATTAAATTTGTAAACCTAAACTATTCACTACACTAGTGTAGTGGAAAGCAAAGGGTAGATCCACAAGGAAGTGTTGTATACTTGAGACTCAAGACTTGATTTGGGGTGAAAACTAGAGTTTGAAAGTGATTTGAACTAACAAGTACTAAGAAGTTGAACAAAAAGCTTTGAAAACTAATAGACTAAGAACCTAGGATCACTAGGTTCCCTAATCTTGCACCACCAATGCCAATATAATGGATGACTCAATCCAAAACAATGATCATTGCAATCCTAATCTAGAAATTCAATTGAATTCATTTCCCAAATCCTTCAATCAACCAAAAACAAGCTTGAATGGGAATCCCTTCCTCACCCTCTCTTAATCATGTCAAAATATATGAGATTAGATATTCAAACCCATTACCCAATCCCTTGGTGAACTTGGGATGAACACTCCTTCACTAACTAATAAAACCAACCTCCCAATCCCTTGGTGAAATTGCATTAGGAAGCTTTGGAAACCACAACAATGGGGAAATTCTTCATGAATTGAGCATGTAAGTATAATCATGACATTGGTTGCACTAGATTAAGGTTCCTAATTACCTAGGCATGAAGACTACTCACAAAACATTGCAAAGAAGAAGAAAACTACAAGAATTAAGCATGAAATCAAAGGAATTGCCATTGAAATTGAAATTGCAAAACTCATAATTAGGGTATTAAAGAAGTGCAATGAAACTACTCAAAACTACTCAAATACGATCACAAAACATTCAAAAACAATAAAGGAAACAATCTAGCAACAATAGAAACAAGAATCAAAGCATACAAAGAAAACCCATAAAATTCATCTAAGTGGTACGAAAATTGCTATAAACATGCTCAAAACTAAAATTAATGGTGAGAATCATACTCTACTCGTCGAGATGATCGATTTGCATATAGGATTCATAAAAAACGGACAAGAAATGAGGAAGATACAAGCAAAATAAATTCTTGAAGCTTAGCTTTAATGGAGTTTTCTCTCTCCTCTAGACTAATTGGGGAACAAGATGAAGAAAAGAAAGAAAAATTTCTGAAAATTAAAATGTAACTAAAACTAAGCTACAAACTACAATTGCTACATACTTTCCTTGTTTCTCTCTCCGAAATCTATATATACAAAGCCCGAATACAAGCTCGTCATATTTACAAGTTTGCCATTACTAAATACAACATGTGCTAAAAACACCTCCAAGTCAAGTCAACAATGGTCAAAGTCAACGATCGGAGCCTGCCACGTAGGCGCGGGTAGACAAGGGAGGCATGAAGAGATGCGTGGGTGCTCGAAAAACCTTCTGGAAAATGGAGGGGCCCTGCAGGTGCGTTTCACCACGCGCAGGCAGAGGCGCAGACGAACCTAGAGATGCGCGGGCCATGCACAACCTGAACTTCTCAACTTCGAACGACCATAACTTCTTGCTCGGTGATCAGATTGTAGCTTGTAATATATCGTTGGAAAGCTCTCAAAGTATACTTTTCAATGCAAAAAGCCTCACCTACAAATTCAAAGTATATAAAAAAGATATGGCTCGAAGAAGATGTTAGTGAAAATGTTTCAGTGCCTTAAGGCTCAACTTAAGCAACCACAGCCAAGTCAACAAGTAGGAAGGCCTAAAACTAGCATGTGCACAACTAGGCAACTTGCAAATCACTCACAAAGCTTGAAATTGTGTGTACAAAGATAGAAAAGAAGAGAAAACAAGTAAAAAACCTATAAAAACAACTAAAAACCAACAAAGCTTTAAAAAACTAAGCAAAGTGGAAATCTGACCAAAAGGTTAGTGAAATGATATCGAAAATACACATATTGGCCAAAATAAGGAAGAAATAAGTGCATAAATGTGAACATTTTTGGCACTTATCAGGTATTGAATTTAAGAATGTAAGTTTTACTAACTACTGTAGGGACAACGGTATAAGTCATAACTTTTCAGCTTCATGAACTCCATAACAAAATGGAGTGGTAGAAAGGAAGAACAAAACCATAGAGAAGATGGCCAGAACAATCCTCATTGAAAGTGGTCTCTGTAGACACCTAAAAGTGTCTCCCCAAAAGAGTAATCAGTGATGAAACATACCACGTCTCACGATTGTTTCGACTTAGAAAAGATGCTTTGAACTCACAAAAGTTGGAAATACGTGGGGTCATACTCGGAACTATTTAGCAAAGGACAAATAAAAGGGGCAAAAACATTTTCTTTTATTTATTTTAATTATTTTCTATTTTTAGGTTTTCTTTTCTATTTTTAGGATTTTTGAAAATAATTTATATTGGTGATCTCCATAATTTCCACTTTTCATCACACTCTTCACATTATTTCTGAGCTCACCCAGTGATTCTTTTAGAATTATTTTTATAGTGGTGACTAGGACAACTCTGAGTATTGTGTTGCTTCCCAATTACCGACATTTCTATTCGTCCGAGGAATGGACGGGTATGTCGCTTCTTGTCTGGTTACCTTTTGTTTTTTCTCGTTTGCTAATTTTCGTGTCATCCCTTTGTGCAAAGTGACTACCTGTAGACACCTAAAAATGTCTCCCCAAAGAGTAATCAGTGATGAAACATACCGCGTCTAGCGACTGATTTTCGACTTAGAAAAGATACTTTAACTCACGAAAGTTGGAATTACGTGAGGTCATAGCTCGAACTATTGAGCAAAGGACAAATAAAGGGGGCAAATATTTTACTTTTATTTATTTTAATTATTTTCTATTTTAGGATTTTTTAAATAATTTATATTTGGGATCTCCATAAATTTCTTGAGCTCACCAGTATTTTTAGATTATTTTTCTGATTTTTCTACATTTTTCTATGATTTTTATAAGTTTTTATACGCAGAAAAATGACAAAAAAAATACCAAATACACAAAAAATACTCCGGAAATATGTGGAACCTTCTAGAGCACTCTAAGAACTCCTTGCATTGGAGAGCAAGGGTGTCTAGGTGCGTCAAATCAAGGCAAATCACGAAATAAAATCGGAGAAAATCAAACATATTTTCAGTTTTGGACAATATATATACGTAGAGGCTTGCGTTACGCATGCCCCCTGCGTATTTACGCAGGCCACTGCATAATATACGCAGACCTGCGTAGTATACCGCAGGTCTTCTGCTATATACGCAGGCCTCTTGCGGTTATATATTGCAGCTCTCCTTGCGCGTAGTACGCAGGGTTTTTTCCCTCATTTTTCCCCTCGGCGACCTATAAATACGTGCCTGCCTTGCTTCG
>SNQN01008934.1:0-11997 GCA_008642245.1 Bassia scoparia | reverse complement strand
AACCAACCCCTTTGTTTATTGAGCACTCACACTCTTGTAAGCCTAACTCTCTTACAAGCCTCTCTRGATTAAATCTCAACCCGAAGCCCTCTTCAAGTAACAAATCTACTTGAAGCAATTACAACTCRATTGTAAACTAAAAACTATTTGGCACTTGTGTGTTGGAATGACTCAATTACATTGTATGCTCGAGTGTGTATTAAAACTGATTTGCTCTTCTGTATTTATAAGTGAATTTTATGCGTGGGATTGAAGCAGTAAGTCCACTACACATCACTTCCTACTAAGGCGGAAATAATGCCTTAGTGGAACTTGGCATGCACGTCTATTACCCACGTTCTATTAATCAGTTGGAAATATAGCCGTTTTGTCCTTAATTTTCTCAACTAATTTTGCCTTGAAGATCAAGTCAACATAATAGCCATACACTCGACTTTGCTTTCTTAAATATCTCAATTTAGTTAAGAAATATTTTTCAGAAAAATTCTTTTAACCGAAAAACACTATTATAAAATATAAAAGATTAAATAGGTATTTTCATAAATTAATTTTAACAAGATAAAACTGAAAAGATTCAAAAGATTTTATTCGAAAACAAAATACCTAGGATTTATTTATTGCTTAAAGGTATCTTTTTAATACTAACCTTAATTTCACTACTACAAATTTGGGAAAAAGAAACAGGTATTAAGAGAACACTTAAATGGAAAAGAGTTCTCTTAAACATAAGAAAACTAAGATTTAACTTAAGAGATCTCTTTGCTATYCCCTTGACCAACAAAGTTAACAAAGAGAACACCTCTTGTTATTAGTTGCTCTCTTATGTCCCACAAAAAAAAAACTTGAATTCCTTGGCTACTAATCTTTTATTTGATTAGTAATTAATAATAATGAGTAATGACTTTTTTCTTCTTTTATTTTTTACTATCTCTGGTAAAAAAAACTTTTACAAAGTATTACTTTTTTTTGATGCAATTTATTTTGTTTACTTTAAATGACTATAAGTTTTATTAAGTACTCTTTCATTCTATCAATTTAAGAATTCATAACAAATTTTAAATCAATACTAGTAATTTTTAATACTGCTTGCTGCTAATCTGGGTAAAGTCGCTACCAATTTGCCCTGTTTAGGTTTACTCTGCTTGCATCTCACTCAGCCTTAACCTAATATTCTTCTACGTCCTCCCGAAGTTCAATGTACCTCGTCGTTCTCTTTATTATTGTTTCTAATCAAAGCCTCTCACCGTCGGTTTCGGCTGAGCACTGAATATATCGACTGCCTGCGGTTCAGCCATCTTCTAACGAATGAGCAGGTGGAAATGCTTGCCTTTCTTCTCAATTCTTCCTTTCCCTTTTTTCCATAGATTCTTTCACTTTCGTTTAATGCCGTGCGCGATTTCTAGGTTTGTGATTATCGTCAGATTATATTTTAAAAATTTTGCCGCATCGTTTTGTCATTTAAATTCTGGATTGTTTTTTTAATAGTTTTGCTTTGTATTGTTTTTTATTTCAGTTATTTTCTTTTTTTGCTTTAATTTCGTTTTATTGGTTTTCTAGATCTAGCTTGAGTTCGTTTTGAGTTTCGTTATTCAAATTGATTGTATATTATCTTAGAAATAGAATAGTTTTTTCGTTATTCTGAAATTTGTCGTTTTTTTCTTTTGGATTGTGATCGAGTTTTTGTGTGGATTATTAGTTAAGAATCTGATGTTTTGTAGGATATTTTTGTGTTGCATTTTCCGTTTGGATTGTCAAGATTATATTTTCTGGGTTTTTTTTGCGATGGGTGTTTTTTTCGCTGATTTTTATGTGATCTGTTCAATAGCTATTCTTTACGTGTGTTTATTTTTTTGCTACTTTGATGATATGTTGATTATCACAGACTGAAATTAAGAAGTTATTTTTTCGTCACTGGTCAAAAGAATAGGGTAGCGACGAGTAAAAGGAGCTGTGATTTGGGCTTGGTTCAGTGGTATCATGTCAGTCACTTATTCAAATTTTCTTTGTCCTAATGTTGATTTACAGTTTGGTGAGTTTGATTTTTTGTTAAGCAGCTGAAGGGACTGTTAATGGTGTTGTTTATGTATTACTGAGTGTTAATGTTGTTGTGGTTGGACTGTTAGAAATTGAGATTAATGATTTGTTTTATTAAGAAATTTATTTTTTCAAGTCTCATCGTAAAGTACCCGGCACTTGGATCAGAAGTGGTCACCTTTGTCCGTAAGTAGCCGATGTATGCTCTGTTGCATAGTTGTTGGTCCATTCCAATGGGCAATTGATTCTCTTTGTTTGAGATATAGGTGCTTTCTAAAATTGTACATTAGGATTTTGGAACTTGTTGGTTGAGAGTCTGTAATCCACTTCAATTCTTTAGATTATTATTATCTGTGATCTTTTTGATCGATTATGTTTTCGTCCAAGCAATTAATCTAATGCGTTTCTCATACTCATATGGCAATAATTATGAAGCTGACTAATGTTTGGTTGTGAAGTATTTGGTGAAGTAAGACTAAGGTATTTTGTTTGCATGTGAAGATGATGCTCAATTTTGACTTTATTTGATGTGTATTTGTGTTTGTGGTGTATGTTTTTCCTACTATATGCCTGCTGAAAGACTGTGGTTTTTATGTTTTCTCTCATATACACTGCTCTTTTAAGTCCTAACTGCCATACTTTTTATGGCAATTTAAGTATAATTTCCCACAATATTAATTGGCCTCTGTGCTGCTGGATGTATGCCTTGGAGTCGTAATTTAAGTCTTTATGTATTTTCTGTTGAACATATATGAAAATATTACTGTCTTCTTGTAAACACTAAATTACTGGTCTTTCGTATAGCAAGATAGTTGGAGGAGTTATGATGTTGCTATTCTGTGGCATTTATAAATTAAACTTGACAATTACCTTCGGTCGGTAAACCATAATTCCCTCCAACAAATTTGGTCATCGAAATCAGTCGGCGATCAGTCGGTAAAAATCACCGACGAACATCAGTCGGTGAATTTTTTACCGCGACTATCTAAAATGTAGATCGTCTGTTACCTACTGAAATCGGTCTGGTAAACATCTTTATCGACCGTATTCGTTCCGTAAAGACGGTCGTATGCCGAATCTCTTTTCTTTGTTGTGTTTTGACATTTTGTTTGACATATGGTGCTGTTGTTTTTTTGGGATATATTTTTGATTGGTTATTGGGACATAGGTTATATGGTTTCATTATTTCCCAATTTGGGGTTGTCCTATATACAAAGGAGACTTTGCCGAATTTTTTGCCTCAATTTGGAGAGGAAGCAGAAATAATGCGAAAAAATTTTGATGAATGTGTTGTAAGAATCATGTCGTGAAATATTTGAAGATTGGAATTCATGAAGAATTTTGATGAATATGACTTCTTTTTGTTGAACGGGGATGATTTGACTTTTGGAGTATCGTCTTAATTATATGAATTTAATGGTGTATAGTTTGCTATATTATAGATGTATACGATAATATTATGTTAATGGTATATTATGGATTATTACAAATTATACTGATTGGCTTTAATTTATTAATACAGTATTTTTTCAATAAATTGGTGTTTTTTAAAAATTAAATGAAATTGTAATTGTCGTTTTTATTGGTGTGTTGGGCAAAGAGACACATTCCCTAATGCTTGTTCTCTTTAGGTAGTGGCAAAGAGAACTACACTCTTAAAGCAGGTTGTTCTTTGCTTCGGCGTGTAATTTTTTACAAGAGCAAAGAGAACACCTCATAAATGTTAGTTTCTTCTAATGGAGAAAAAGAAGCCTATTATTGACAAATGTTCTCTTTTTTTACTTAAGAAAACTCTAAAAAGGGTGTTCTCTTAGGCTAGAGAACTGTGACATGGAGAACGCTTTCCTGGGAGTTCTCTTGGGCATATTTGAGCGTTCTCTTTTTTTCCCTTGTTTGTAGTTTAAGTGTTTTATATCTTTATATAAAATCCATTTATAAACGTTTTTATATCTTATATTTTATTGAGCCAGAACTTCCAAGAAGCCTAAAATAGAAAATTCTAAAAAACTTAATTGTACCTCTGATGCTTCTAAGGTAGTAACCACAGTTAGATTTGGAGTCTTAACTTCACAGGGTATCGAGTTACTGACACTTGAGTTTTTTCCATAACTCTTCAGTGCTTCAAAGCCAACAGGAGCTCCCTTTCCATCTGGATTTATCCTTTACTCCATTAAGACTTAAAACTATTTCTGTAAATCACATCTAACACACACCATCATTATAAACACTGAGTTTGCTTTTTTGTTGTTATTCATTCATCAAAACTAGGGTTCAACAGTGTCTTATCATTTGTCGACTTTGGCTAGGGGAAAATTTAAGTATCTACAGTTTGTTGTTGCCTTTTTAACAATGGACTCACAATGACGACCATGTATAGGCTGCTAGATGCACGAGGGGGAGGGGCATTATGCACTACTTCTCCCTTACCCATGTCCCCTAATCCATGACCTTTGGTGCACGAGAAGACTATGGATTCATTCCACTTACTTTATGCAATTATACGTAAGGCTTAAAACGGGTTCTACAGCTTCTCGAAAGAGAGCGTTGGCGACTTCCTCTACTCGTTTCTTGTAAAATAAAAACAACYCCAACATACACACACTATGAAAAAGCAAGAATTCAATTCTAGCAACACTAGAGTCATCAGCARGGCCCTACCCACTAGAGYAGAGGGATCAGTACCAGTCCGGCCCGATGACGCCCTGGTGCCCATACACCGTAAATAGGTAGTGGTTCCCAAAGTTGAGTAACAATGTGGGTACGTAGTTTTTGTTTTCAAAAAAAAAAAAATCGGATTGTTACTTTTAAAACAAACAAAAAGCGAGTAGTTGTTGGCAATTTTTCCTTTTGATAAAAAAAAAAAATTAGAGCTAATAATATAACATTTTTATGTTCAAATCTAAATGTCTTAAAGAAAAAGCATACAGAATTTTAGCTTTGAACATAAAAATGTATTAAAAAATTACATTATTGAGTACAATCTAAATTTCTTAAAAAATTGATACGGTGTTATGTAATATTAAGATATAATACTATATAATATTCCCCCATCATCTAATGAATAATAATAATTCTCTCCTTATTTCTATATTTTCACCTCTATTCTCCATTTTTTTATAACACGTTATCAGCACGAGACTCCGACCTACTGTACTGAGTGGATCCTCATTTCAAATTATACATTGATCTTAATAGCAAATTACAGTSTAAGCAAAATTAGTTTTGCAAGTAAAATCTTGAGATTGTGACTTGTGGCATTCTTGATTAATTTTTGTTACACTACACCAAATTTAAAAATATAATGCATGTTTATTATGAATGTTCGCCAACTAGCATTCGATTTTGCATGAATTAAAATCAAAGACGCAAAATCAAAGTTGCAAATATGKTTGTCCATCATTGAGTACAATTTGTTTATTTTTTTWAAATAGCTGGTTAATTATTTAATTCCTTGCATGGCTTAACTTTCATTATACAGTACGTACTTGTTTTGCTTAGGCGTTGAGTATATCTATCCATGTGTTTTATTAGAACAAAGTTTTGTTAGGTTTTTCATGGCTAATAGATTGTCACCGAAATAAATTACTATAAATAAATGGATATTCTATTTTCATATGTCCTTTGAAGCGGAGTTAAATCAATGTATGTTTTTTTTTTTTTGATCTTAATTATGATTGATTGAGGATGCAATAGCGAACGTTCAAAAGTTATCCAAAGGTCGATTATATTCATTCATAATTAATAAATTTCAGGCTTCCTAACTTGTTGGAAAGAAAAAGATGGAAAGACTATCAGACGCTAGGAAAATCTGGAATTTTCGATAAGTGAAGATATCTGGAAAGATCTGGTTGGAAGGATTAATTATGTTGTATTTTATTTTTATTTTTATTTTATTTAATTGAATTATTATAGATTAGATTTAGTTGTTAGGAATTTATTAGTTGTCTAGGATATTGTTATTATGATATTATTCTGATTTGATTAGGATAAATACTAGGTTGTTAGGGTTAGTTGGGAAAACGTGTGGTATTAGCTTGGAATCCCTGTGGATATTTCCAGATTGGTAGATTAGTTTTAGGTGGTTTAGGGTTATTTACGTGTGATTAGATTTAGATATTTTTAGGATAAGGTTAGTTAGGATAATTTTTGGATAGATTCATATCTTTCCATAAATATCTTATATTAGTTTTAGATATTAATTGTATTATAAATAGGTCGAATTCTTCAATAAAAATCAGAGATTATTTGAGTTTACAAATTCTTCTTTGTTTATTCAGAGAAAACCATGGAGTTTTGTGGTTTGGTCGGAAATTCACTTGATTAGCTACTAGGTCGGTTTGTCTCTTTTAGGGCTTGTTTCACTTGGTGAGTTAAGATCCTTCGAGTTCTTTTCCAAGATTTGGAGTTATTTTTATTATTCAAACACTAATCACACTCGTTTATTGCCTCGTTTTCTTGGATTTTCTTGGAATTCTTCCTTTTAAATCCACATCAATTTGGGTATCAAGAGCCAACATTCTTGGGGTGGTCGTTTATGTCCAAGAATTATTCCATCAACTTTGCGCAGATTTTTGCAATTTTCCAGATTTTGCGCAACTTTGCAAGCTTCGTTTCTCACTCGTCTCTAGCTTTTCTAGGTGATCTTTTTTTTGATGATAACTTTTTGGTCTAGTTTCTACCTGTAAAATTTGAGAATTTTAAAGATCGGTTGCTATTTGGTTGAATCGTTTTCAACCAAAGTGGTCAGATTCGAAACAGTTTTGCGCAGTCTGAGATAATTAACTTAAATTGCGATTGATTGATGAATTTGTGCACGAAAAAACTTTGGTCGAGTGTTGAGGATACATAGGGGAATATATATTTCAAATTTCAGCCTAAAGGAGTTTGATTTGAGCCAACGATTTTCTCTCGGGAATCTTCAACGTTTTTGTGCCAATTTCACCATAATTTTTTTTTTTTTTCATGGATCCACGACTTAGATGATCTTATCAAGGCTATTACTGTATCCATTTACCATGGTTAAATCCAATAATGATACTTCTCGATACCTTGTTGAAATCCACCTTGTGCTCTAGCGGGCAAAATTGAACGCAATTATTCAGAGAAAACATGCAGGAGAAAGGCAAAATTGAAGGAATTGACGCATCAAGGATTTTGACAGGAAAGTTGAAATCTTTGATCAAGACAACAATCATTCATGAAATCCAACACGAAAATTTCTTGATCAAGGAAATGGAGAAGATTTAATCTTGGATTTAAAGAAAGCACTCTACCGACATCCAACACGAATAATCTGGATCAAGGATTGAATGTTTACTTTGACGAAAGACGCGGGATGTGCTTGATATTCGGTATGCAACATTATGACATTCCTTCGCAAAGAAAAGGAATTTTGTCCTTCCTTCTAACACCTGAGCGTTTGAAATTGACCACAAAAGGTGGATACAATCAATATCTAAATATTAATGTGTATGAATACTCCTACTGCACTATTCGAATGGTCAATTGAAAGAATTTTTGTTCGAGTTCAACAATGCGCAAAATGGAGTGCTGGTACTACTCTTAATGAAGATGATCTCTTTCCTTCCCCGCCCACCCTTCAAAATTTGAGGACAAAATTTTTTCGAAGAGGCGAGAGAATGATGAGATGAATAGGACGTTCAAAAGATTATCCAAAGGTCGCATTATTATCATTCATAATTTATAATTTCAAGGCTCCTAACTTGTTGGAAAGAAAGATGTAAAGACTATCACACGCTAGGAAAATCTGGAATTTTCGATCAATTGGAAGATATCTGGAAAGATCTGGTGGAAGGATTAATATGTTGTTTTTATTTATTTATTTATTTGAATTCGAATTATTATAGAATTAGATTAGTTGTTAGGATAATTTATTAGTTGTTAGGATATTTGTATAATTATGATATATTCTGATTTATTAGGATAAAATACTAGGTTAGTTAGGGTTAGTTGGAAACCCGTGTGATTAGTTCGGAATCCGGTTGGATATTCCCAGATTTGTTAGATTAGTTATTAGAGTTGGTAGGTTTATTTACGTGTGATTAGATTTAGATATTAGGATAAGGTTATGTTTAGGATTATTTTGATAAGATTCATATCTTCCATAAAATATCTTAAATTAGTTTAGATATTAATTGTATTAAAATAGGTTCGAATTCTTCAATAAAAAATTCAGAGATTATTAGTTTAAAAATTCTATCTTGTTTATTCAGAGAAAACCATTGTGAGTTTTGTGGTTTGGTTCACGGAAATTCACTTGATTAGCTACTAGGTTTTTTCGGTGTCTCTTTTAGGGGCTGGTTCACTTTGGTGAGTTAAATCACTTCGAGTCTTTTTCCAAGATTTGAGTTTATTTTATTATTCAAACACTATCACACTCGTTTTTGGCTCTGTTTCTTGGATTTTCTTGGAATTCTTCCTTTTAAATCCACATCAATTGTATCAAGAGCCAACGATTCTTTGGGTGGTCGTTTATGTCCAAAGAATCTATATCCATCAACTTTGCAGATTTTTGCAATTTTCCAGATTTTTGCGCAAACTTTGCAGCTTCGTTCTCACTCGTCTCTTAAGCTTTCAGTTGTCTTTTTTGAAATTTGATAACTTTTGTCTAGTTTCTACCTGTAAAATTGAGAATTTTAAAGTTCGGTTGCTATTGGTTGAGAATCGTTTTCACAAAGTGGTCAGATTCGAAAACAGTTTTGCGCAGTCGAGATAATAAATTAAATTGCGATTGATTGGATTTTTGAATTGTGCACGAACTTTGGTCGAGTGTTGAGATATCATTATGGGAATATATATTTCAAATTTCAGCCTAAACGGAGTTGATTTGAGCCCAACGATTCTTCGGGTAATCTTTTCACGTTTTTTGTGCCAATTTTCACCAAATTTTTTTTTCATGATCCACGATTAGATGATCTAATCAAGGGCTATTACTAGTATTCCATACCATGGTTAAACCCATAATGATTACTCTCGATACCTTGTTTGAAATCCACTTGTGCTCTAGCGGGCAAAAATTGACTCAATTATTCAAGAAAACAGCATGGAGGAAAGGCAAAATTGAAGGAATTACGCATCCAAGGATTGAGGAAGTTGAAAATCTTTAGATCAAGACAACAACTCATCATGACATCCAACACGAAAATCTTGATCAAGAAATGGAGGGAAGATTTAATCTTGATTAAAGAGAAACAACTCCTACCGACATCCAAACGAAAATCTGACAAAGGATTGAATTTTTACTTGACGAAAGACGGGATGTGTTGATATTACGCCAGTATGCAACTTATGACATTCTTCGCAAGAAAAGGAATTTTTTGTCCTCCTTCTAACCACGCTGAGCGTTGAAATTGACCACAAAAAGGGGGATACAATCAATATTCTAATATAATGTGATGAATACTCCTACTGCACTATCGACTATGGTCAATTGAAAGATATTTTGTTCGAGTTCACAATGCGCAAATGGTTGGTACTACTCTTAATGAAGAGTGATCTCTTACCTTCCGCACCTTCAAAAATTTGAGACAAATTTTTCGAAGGAGGGAGAGAATGAATGAGGATGCAATAGGACGTTCAAAGATTATCCAAAGGTCGTAATATCATTCATAATTATAATTTCAGCTCCTTACTTGTTGGGAAAGAAAGATGGAAAAGACTATCACACTTCTAGGAAAATCTGGAAATTTATCGATCAAGTGAAAGATATCTGGAAAAATCTGGTTTGGAAGGATTATTATGTTGTATTTTATTATTTTATTTATTTTAATTCGAATTATTAAGAGTTAGATTAGTTGTTAGGATATTTATTAGTTAGTTAGGATATTTGTTAATTATTGATATTATTCTGTTTGATAGGATAATATCTAGGTTAGTTTAGGGTTAGTGGAAAACCGTGTGGATTAGTTGGAAATCCGTGTGGATATTTCAGATTGTTAGATTAGTTATTAGGTTGGTTAGGTTTTTATTTACGTGTGATTAGATTTTAGATATTTTAGGATAAGGTTAGTTAGGATATTTTTGGAATTAAGATTCATATCTTTCCATAAATATCTTAATTAGTTTTAGATAATTAATTTATTATTAAATAGGTTCGAATTCTTCAATAAAAATTCAGAGAATTATTGTTGAGTTTTAAAAATTCTTCTTGTTTTATTCAGAGAAAAACCATGTGGAGTTTGTGTTTGGTTCCGGAATTCCACTTGATTAGCTACTAGGTCGGTTGTCTCTTTAGGGGCTGGTTCCACTTGGTGAGTTAAGACCATTCGAGTTCTTTTCCAAAGATTTGGAGTTATTTTTTATTGTCAACACCTATCACACGCGTTTTTGCTCGTTCTCTTGATTTTCTTGGAATTCTTCCTTTTAATCCAACATCAATTTGTATCAAGAGCCAACGATTCTTGGGGTGTCTATGTCCAAGAATTATTCCACAACTTTGCAGATTTTTGCAATTTTCCAGATTTTGCGCAAACTTTGCCAAGCTTCGTTCTCAAACTCGTCTTTAAGCTTTTCAGGGATTCTTTTTTTGAAATTTATAACTTTTTGTCTAGTTTCTACCTGAAAATTTGAGAATTTTTAAAGAATTCGTTGCTAAATTTGGTTGAGATCGTTTTTCACAAAGTGTCAGATCGAAAACAGTTTTGCGCAGTCTGATAATAAATTTAAATGCGATGATTGATTGAATTTGTGCACGGAAACTATTAGGTCGATGTTGAGGATACATAGGGAATATATATTTCAAATTTCGCCCTAAACGGAGTTGATTGAGCCAACGATTTCTTCGGGGAATCTTTCACTTTGTGCCAATTTCACCATAATTTTTTTTTTTTCATGGATCCACGATAAGATCTTATCAGCTATTACTTAGTTATCCCATACCATGGTGAAATCCAATTAATGATACTCTCGAATACCTTGTGAAATCACTGTGCATCTAGCGGGCAAAAATGACGCCAATTATCAAGAAAACATGCATGGAGGAAAGCGCAAAAATTGAAGGAATTGACGTCATCAAGGATTTGAGGAAGTTGAAATCTTTGATCAAGACAACAATCATCATTGACATCCAACACGAAACTTGATCAAGAAATGGAGGAAGATTTAATCTTGCGATAAAGAAAGCCAACTCTCTACGACATCCACACAAAATCTGGATCAAGGGAGGATTGGAATTTTTACTGACGAAAGACGCGGATGGTGCTTGATATTACGCGGTATGCAACTTTATACATTCCTTCGCAAGAAAAAGGAATTTTGCTCCTCCTTCTAAACCACTCTGAGCGTTGAAAATTGACCACAAAAAGGGTGGATACAATCAATTATTCTTAAATATAATGTGATGAATACTCCTACGCACTATCGACTATGTCAATTAAAAGATATTTTTGTTCGAGTTCTAACAATGCGCAAAATGGGTGTGGTACTACTCTTAATGAAGATGAAATCTCTTTCCTTCCCGCACCCTTCAATTGAGGACAAATTTTTTTCGAAGAGGGAGAGAATGATGAGGATGCAATAGGACGTTCAAAAGATTATCCACAAGGTCGATTATATCATTCATAATTATAATTTCAAGCTCCTAACTTGTTGGAAGAAAGATGGAAAGACTTATCACACGCTAGGAAAATCTGGAATTTCGATCAGTGAAGATATCGGAAAGATTCTGGTTGGAAGATTAATTATGTTGTATTTTATTTTATTTTATTTTTTTAATTCGAATATTATAGATTGATTTAGTTGTTAGGATATTTATTAAGTTACGTTAGGATATTTTAATTTGATATTATCTGATTTGATTAGGATAAAATATCTAGGTAGTAGGGTTTAGTTGGAAAACCGTGTGGATTAGTGGAATCCGTGTGGATATTTCCAGATTTGTTTAGATTTACTAGTATTAGGTTGCGTTAGGGTATTACTGTGATTAATTTAGATATTTAATAAGGT
>SNQN01008933.1:5133-27215 GCA_008642245.1 Bassia scoparia | reverse complement strand
GCGTTTCGATGTTTTGTCACTTTTGCATTTGCGGCTTTCGAAACCCAAACATATCTTCTAATTTTTGCTCCAAATTTTGCGTGGCATTGTTATGTGGTTGAGAAAATCAAATGTAGACTTTTCATCCATTTCGATGGAAATTTGTCAGAACACATCATTTTTGTGATGTATAAAACCACGGTTGTCGGCCTAAAAATATCGATTCGGTGACCCGACTCGGATTTTTTCAAATATTCTCCCACATCTTAAAGGTGATGAGGGATAGCACATTGTCAAGTTTATGCTTCAAAAGACGAGTTTTGTGCTTCCCAAGCGCATTTCGACGGTTTGTCTCTTTCGTCGTTTGCAACGTTCGAAATCCATTCATTACACCAAGTTTTAACCTCAAATTTCGCATGTACGTTAACTATAGACTTTTCGATCATTTCGATGGAAATTGGTTAGAAAACCTCATTTCTGTTGATGCATAATTCACTTTTTCGACCTAAAATTATTCTTTCAATGACCTGGGTCGATTTTGCTCGAAATTTTTCCCTCATCTTAAGGGGTGATGAGGAGACCTGATTTTCGTGATATAAAATCCGCGTTTTTTGGATATTAAAAAAAACGACGTCTCAGTGACTCAATTTTGTTTTGCTTTGAATTTCTCCCACACCTTAAGGGTGATGAGTGATGGGTTGTTGGCAAGTTTTTGCCACAAATCCCAACCGTCATGCCTCTTACGAACGTTTTGACGTTTTKTCAGTTTGTTGTTTGCGGATTCAAAAGTCCCTTGTATGGACTCATTTGGGCCCAAATTTGCCTTAGGTTCATCATATTATCATAAAATTTCGACAATCAAAGACCTCATTTTCGAGATATATAATTCACGTTTTTCGGTCAAAAAGCGACATCATATAGAATTTACCACATCTTGAGGGTGATGTGGGATGGGTCATTAGCAACTTTTGACCCCAAATACCAAGCTTAGTGCCTTTTACGAATGTTTCAACGTTTTATCGATTTGTCGTTCGCAGACTCAAAAGTCCTCCATATAGACTCATTTGGGCTCAAATTCATTATCATATGCATTCATCGTAAAAAAAAATTGGTTAGTTTCAGCCCTAAATATCAAGCGTAGTGTCTCCTATGAGCGTTTCAATGTTTTGTCGATTTGTTGTTCGCAACCTCAAAAATCCCCCATTTAAACTCTATTTGGTCCCAAGTTTGGCATGGGTTCATCATATGATCATATGAACTCATGGTAAAATTTTAGACTATTTTTTAAAAAACATGCAGAAGGCCTCATTTCTGTAATTTACTTCCATGTTTTTTCGCCAAAAAACAACGTTTCAGTGACCCAACTCGGTTTTGCCCAAAATCCTCCCAGGCCTTACAAGTGATGGGGGAAGACTCCTTGTCAATTTTAAGCCCTAAATACTGAGCGCAGTGCATCCTACAACTGTTTTTGTCGTTTTATCAATTTGTCGTTCGTGGCTTCAAAAGTTTCTTATATGGACTCTTTTCAACCCCAAATATGGCTTGAGTTCATCATATAATCATACGAACCCATGGTAAAATTTTAGCAGCTTTTTCGAAAATTTTCCACAGACCTCATTTTCGAGTTGTATAATCCACGTTTTTCAARCAAAATACGACGTCTCGGTGACCCAGCATTATTTTGCTCAAAAATTCTCCCACACATTGAGGGTGATAAGGGATGAGCCTTTGGAAAATTTCGACCCTGAATACCAAGGGTAGTTGTCCAACGAGCGTTTTGACGTTTTGTAGTTTTGTCGTTCACGAACGTAAAAGTCCCCCGTATGAATTCATTTGGACCCCAAATTTGTCCTCGGTTCATCATATTATCATATGAATCTACGGTAAAATTTGCGTCAATTTTTTTGAAGACCTCATTTTAGTATTGTGTAATCCACATTTTTCAACCAAAAAAACTTCTTGGTCACCCAGTTCTGTTTTGCCCCAAATTTTTCCCACACCTTGGGGGTAATGAAGGATGGGTCATTGGCAAGTTTTAGTTCCAAATACCAAGCATAGTATCTCCTACAATAGTTTTGACATTTTGTCAGTTTGTGTTTCCCAGACTCATATGGCCTCCAAATTTGCCTTCATTTCATCATATTATCATATGAATCCATGTTAAAAATTTCGGTAATTTTTCTTAAATTTTTCTAAAAACCTCATTTTCGTGATGTTATAATCCACGTTTTTTTCTGCAAAAAAACGTCTCGGTGACCCGAATCCGATTTTGCTTAAATTCTTCTCCAAACATTGAGGGTGATAAGGTTGGGTTGTTTGGCAAGTTCTGCGCCCAAATACCGATCGATATTAACTTCCTACGAATGTTTTTGAACGTTTTGTCAGGTTATTGTATCGTGGACAAAATTCCTCATTGGACTTATTTGGCTCAAATTCACCTTGGGGCATCATATTATCGTAATAAATTCTGGTACAATTTCGACAATTTTATAAATTTCGAAAACCGTCATTTTCGTGATGTATACTGTCACTGACATAGGTCTCCGGACAATTCCTTCTTGGTCCAAAGAAGATTGGGGCCTAAATGAGTCCATGGGACGGTATAAATTTTGATTCTGTTTAAAGAAAAATGAAGCGAAAAACGTCGTACAACACTGCTACGAGGCAGTCTGCTTGGTATTTGGGTCCAAATACTGTGGCAAGTCATTTCGTATGACCGTGAAGTGTGACAGAAATCTGGACAATATTTGAAGCCAGGTCACACCGGAAAGATGTATTTTTTGGTCGAAGAACTGGATTATACTTCACTGAAATGAGATGCACCGTAATTCTTCGGAAAAATTGCCAAACTATTACTATGGGTTCTTGATAGATTGATGGGCTATCACAAAAAGATTTGGGCTCAAATAAACCATATGCGAAATTTGAGTTCGTTAAAGAAAAAGACAAAAAAAACGCCGAACATTCAAGGAAGACAATTTGGGTTTAGGATATTTAACTCCAAAACTGTGTTCGAATTAGTCATATTTTCATGACCATAAGGTTGTGATAGAATCATTTTGGCACAAATTCGACTGGGGGTCACCCGAACATGATTTTCGGCCGAAAACGTGGTTATACATCACTGGAAATGAGGTCTTGGAACAGTGTTGTCGCGCACCATCCAAAAATACTATTAACTAACATGCGCTAGTTGGTAACAGGATCGTTCACGAGGAAACAACAACCACTGTAATTCATATTGAATGTTAAGCATCTAAACTAGGCAAAAAGACAGCGCTTGATTGTGATTTAAAGACTAATTAAACTAATTGACTACAGATCCGAAGAGATTTACATATAGCTAAAAGAATCTAGAGTATGGTATTCACTATAGCAGTAATTGGACAACAATTGGCATAACATTCATACATCGGATAATTAAACAGGATTAAGTTCTCTCGAATCAATTACCCATAGAACTACTCCTAACCGTATCTCTCGACTAGGAAGTCTCATTCTACCTACTTGATTGTAGATCTTGTATTAAGTTTCAATCGCTAATCTAGAACTCGTTTACTAATTCTAATTACACAATTTAAATCGTGGCACTTACTAATTGAATAACACGTGAAGAACAATCAAATAGGAATTTCATATTAAAAAGCCAGCCATGAATTGCTTCAAACCAATTATAAAACCACTATACCACTGCCATAGATCCCAATCGCTCTAGAAATAAACTACTCACATCATAATTGCATTAGACATCAAGATTATAATGTAGGCAAACTAACTAAGCAATTGTAAATTCCAAACAATAATATAACCCTACTCAATTCTAAACAATATCAAAAGCATAAATAATTGAAAGCAATAAGAAAACGAATTAAGGGAAGAATAGTTACAAAGAGTCGATTTGCAATTGAAGATTGAATGATTGATATCTTATTGAAAGGCAAACTAGGGTTCTAACAATACGTAACTTGGATTCTTCTAAATTGAATGATAAAACTCAATAATAGAAATCCAAAATATCAGAGAATAAGAAGATATCTTACAAAATTAGGATTCTCCTCTTAAATACTCTTGCTAATTTCTAATTTAAAACTAAGTTGCTTAATTACAAGATTGCCATCTCATTAATCACAGCAAGCCGACTCAAAGCCACCGGACCTCAAACCGATCGGTTTGGATTTGAACTCGATCGGTTTTGGATCCTGAACCGATCGGTTTGGATTAAACCGATCGGTTTGGGCTCCGAATCTCCCATATAAGCCCAATTCGC
Source organism: Bassia scoparia (assembly GCA_008642245.1). Lineage (NCBI taxonomy): Eukaryota > Viridiplantae > Streptophyta > Magnoliopsida > Caryophyllales > Amaranthaceae > Bassia > Bassia scoparia. The sequence continues at coordinate 22,969 of SNQN01008933.1, read as the reverse complement.
GCGATCCAAGGCTCGTGCTACATCGTAAAGCTCGTAGTGATCCCATCAGCCCAAATCGATCCAAAAGCATTGAAAAGATCCTGAAACTATCCAACACTAAACCATAGATATCACGATTAGTAGCAACAAGGCCTTTAGGAGGCAAAATCATCTATAATGACATGAGAATGAGGGGGAAATCATATAATAAAACAATCTCTATCAGGTCTCCGGAAAATTTTCGAAAAAAATGTGCAGAAATTTGTACCAGAATTATTGATAATATGATTGGTCCAATTGAGAAGATTTGGGGCACAAATGAGTCCTTACGACGGACTTTTAAGTTCATTAAAGGAAAAACGAGAAAACGTCGAAACACATATAGGAGGCAGTTTGCTTAGTATTTGGGTTCGAAATTGTTGCAATAGTCATTTCTCATGACTGTGAAGGTGTGACAGAAATTTTGGACAAATTCAACCAGGGTCACCGAGACATGGTTTTTTGGCCGAAAAACGTGGATTATACTTCACTGAAAAGGTCTCTGGACAATTTTCGGAAAATTTTCCGAAATTTATACCACAGGTTCATATTTTAATATGATGAAACGAAGGAAAATTTGGGGCCTAAATGAGTCCGTACGGCGGACTTTTGAGTTCGTTAAATGAAAAAAGAGAAAACGTCGAAACACTTGTAGGAGGCAATCTGCTTAGTATTTGGGTCCGAAACTATTGCAATAGTTATTTCTGATGACCGTGAAGGTGTGACAAAATTTTTGGACAAATTCGAGTCGGGTCATTGAGACATGGTTTTTTGACCGAAAAAATTGGATAATACTTCACTGAAATGAAGTCTCCGGACAATTTTCGAATTTTTTTTGAAATTTGTACCACGAGTTCATATGATAATATGATGGGTCCAAGTAAGATTTAGGGCCCAAATTATTTCTTACGGCGGACTTTTGAGTCCGTTAAAGGAAAAACGAGAAAACGTCAAAGCTTTCGTAGGAGGCAATCTGCTTAGTTTTTGGGTCCGAAACTGTTGGAATAGTCATTTCACATGTCCGTGAATGTGTGCCAGAAATTCTGGACAAATTCCAACCGGGTCACCAAGACATGGTTTTTTTGTCGAAAAACGTGAATTATACATCACTGAAATGAGGTTTTCGGAAAATTTTCGAAAAAATTATCGAAATTTGTACCGAACTGCATAGTTTTTGACATTTCGACTGAAATTGGTCCAGAAAACTAATTTTCGAGATGTATAATCCATGTTTTTCGACCTAACATTATCGTTTCAATAATTAGGTTTAGCTTTGCCTTGAAATTCTCTTAAACTTGAAGGGTGATGCGGGATGGCTCCTCGCTACGTTTTAGCATCAAATGACGAGTGTTGTGCCTCCTACGCGCATTTCGACATTTTTTCACTTTCGTTGTTTGCAGTTTCGAAACCCCATCAAATCTCCTAGTTTTTGGCCCAAAGTCTGCGCGACATTGTTATATGTTTGTGGAAACCATCTGTGCAGTTTTTTTGGCCATTTCGACGGAAATTGGTTTAAATACTATATACGAAGTATTTATGATGTATAATCCACGATTTTCAACATAAATTATCGTTTTGGTGGCACGGCTCATTTTTACCTCTAATTTCTGTCACACCTGAAGGGTGATGAGGGTTGGCTCCTTGTCAAGTTTTAGACTCAAATGACGGGTGTTGTGTCTGGCACGCACGTTTCAATGTTTAATTGCTTTCATCGTTTGGGGCTTTTCAAAACCCCATCATATCTTCTAATTTTGAGTCTAAATTTTGTGTGACATTGTTATAAGATTGTGGAAATCAACTATAAACTTTTCGGTCATTTCGACGGAAATTGGTCCAAAGTCCTCATTTTCGTGATGTATAATCCACGTTTTCGGCCTAAAATTATCGTTTCGATGACTCGGCTCTATTTTGACAAGAATTTTTCTCACACCCTAAGGGTGACGAGGGACGACTCTTCGCTACGTTTCAGCATCAAACGACAAGTGTTGTGCCTCTCATGCGATTTTCGCTGTTTGTCGAATTCGTCGTTTTAGAAACCTTACTAATATCTCCTGATTTTGATCCCAAATTTTGCATGACAACATTATATGACTTTGGGAACCAACTATGGACTTTTCCACTACTTCGACAGAAATTGGTCTGGACACCTCATTTTCGTGATATATAATCCACGTTTTTCGACCTAAAATTATCGTTTCGGACTTTCGGTGACCTAGCTTGGCCGAAATGCACATCGGAGGGACATTTTGTTATTTGAAGCATGTTTTTACTGATTATCCTCGAAAAAACTACAATTTCAAAGCCTTTCCATCTAACTTTCAACCAGTTCATTTTTTTAAAAAAGCTTTAACCGCTTGAGCTATCCCTCACTCTCAACTTTCAACCAGTTCATGACTGCAAAAAAAGTATTTACGTAAATTATACAGACTTGTCATAAGGTGAAACTCACTACATAGATTCTCAATATAAGAATTTAGGGTTAAATAATTTACATTTTGTAATCTGAAGCATATTTTACAGATTATCCTCGAAAAAACTACAATTACAAAGCCTTTCCATCTAGATTTCAACCAGTTCATGACTGCAAAAAACGTTCTAGGCTGAATGACTAGTTACAAGAGGTGTCTCATATCTATCGTATACATTCCTGCTTCAGCATCACGATTCAGCTACCAGCTGCCAAAGCCTGTTTTTTAACCATGGAGTCACCTAAAACTGGAGTCTGATCTACAGCGGAGAAAGTCAATTCTGATGAATGAGCATAATCTATCGGATGGTCGTATTTACATGCAGGTCCATACTTGCAAATTCCGTATCTACTGTAATAGCTACAAACATTTTCACCCTGAATGCAAAACATCAAAGCAGGATCAAACTTACGGAAAGGATCAAATATCAGACACAGTAATTATTTAGTGACTACGGTTCAATCAAAGAAAATTTTGCATGTGTGAAGTGAATTAATCAAACATTTCAACATATCCACATTCTTTTGTTTTCATTTTTTCTGTCAATATTATCATATATAAATATACCCAAGCTGATAGAAGAAAATTGAATAACCCTTCAACACATAATATTAACAAATTAAAACTATGTTAACCAAACTAAAATGTTACAGAGCAGACCCCAGATCTTTTTCAAAGCAGACAACCAAGGTGTAGACAAGAAAACTCAAACCAAAGTTGTGCAGATATCTAAGTACGCCTTTCATTTGTTCGATCAAATATCTTTGATAGAAATATACAGTTATACACCATATTCCTACACTGGGAAGAAAAAAAACTAAAGAATTCAGCAAAGAAAAATATTTTTCAAAAAATATAGGGTCAGAGAAGGGGCGAAAGAGTTACAATGCCAACCTTTTAAAAACTAAAACACTAAGTGGCCTTTACTGAATTGAAGAATGTGTATAGTTTGTTTTTTCATTAAATAGTTATTATACTCCCTCCGACTTAATAGTTGTTAACTGTGGAGAATATAGCACCATTCACTTTGTAACTCTGACTGTATTTATTTTTATATACACAGAATGAAAACATATTCATGTGGGATCTTAATGTGATTCGTCTCGACGAGAGTACTTATCAAGTAAAATGTGTTTTTATAAAATTTTCCTATGTATAATTAAGATATAAGCATGTTAAGATGTGCTCAAGCAGGTGTGAAAAACAATGTAGCACTATTTAAGATCGGAGGGAGTATAAATTAAAATCGGTCAAGTGATACAAATGTACAGACTTTCAAATCTGAAAAAGATGCACATAGTGAAGACGAGTTTGTACATCAAACCTTTTCACCTACTCGTTTATAAACTTTCTCATTAGTTCTCCATCTTATAGGCCTAAATTAAATCCTCTTTATTTTTCTAGCGACAGATTATGGATGTCAACATGGAAAACATCAATTCAGTTGCAACCAAACTAGCCCCTTTTTGAAGCATTACGATATTTGATATATTATTAAGAAATCATCTAGATGAAACGTAATTACTATATACGAATGGACTTTCTTCTTACACAACTACTTCAAAAAAACTTACAATTCTGATCCTGTTAGTGGACAAGGGGTTCTGACTGTGAAAACTAGCTTGGCACTTCCCTACATAAACATGACTTTAATCTTGAGTGGGGCTGTGGAGGATTATATTCTACATTTTGATTGCTACTTCTTACTTTCCTAATAAAGCATTAAGTTGCAGAAGCAAATCCAGAAAGGCACATGGAGTATAAGTAAAGGTAGCAAGCAACAGATACTTCATAAGTTAGAAAGTATAGTCAACTTACGGGTCGTAAAGGCAATCCGAGTCACTGAGTAGACAGGCAGGCTGAGCCCTTGCACTTTGGGATGGTGACATTTCACATGCAGATTTGTATTTACAATTTCCAGTTTTTTAGAAGTAAGTGCACTCAGGTTGCCCGGGTCGTTCTGGAAATTTTATCACCTGCGTCTGCTCCGGTCTCTCTAGTGGCCGACTATTCACTGCATATGTTGGGGGCATGTGGGCATTCCTCTCAGGTGGATATACTGAGCTTGTCATGTTTTAACAAAATAGTTATTGAAAACTAGAGTGGGGAAAAAAAAACCTAATAATACTAAACGGTTACTTGGTATTTCTTTGTTCTTCTTAGTAATTCATTATTCCTTGATTTATTAAAGCAACTATTCAACTTCCAATTCTATTATACTGGTACGCATTCCATTCCGGCTGTGGAGGATGCCTTGAGTAGGTGAAAACATCAGAGGGATAAGGGGGACTCTCATTAAAGCAGTAGGAGACCACGGTGCAAGAGTAGACTGTGAGACATTGGTGAAAATAGTGGATCTCCATTGCTGTATTGGGCAAGCGCATCAGCTACGCCAATCGTTGTAGGGTCAGGATGGTTAACCTGCAGTTTGCCCATACTTTGCACGAGCATTCCTCATATAAACAGGACACTCCTTTTTCTCTCCTGTGAAACCAAATCTATCACACAATTTATAAAAATTGTAAGGGGCAAGGTGAATAAAATTCCAGACAATCAAACAACCAAATATGGTAATTGAAGATAGTAAATCTAGTAAAAAAGATAATTCAGTCAAGATGATGGAATTCTTTCTTCCCTACCAGACGTATTGGCAACCATAAAGTTAAGCTTTGGTGTGGGGTTGATTTTTCTGCTGTGATTAAATTTACCAAGCTTTTCCCAACTTGCACCTCCTGGACGATCAAAATACTGCATCGAGAGGAAAAAAAAAAAAAGAAAAGATCATCTTCTATATGGTGAGGTCTCATTCTAAAAATAATATGATCATCTATAATATTGGCAAAGAACTATACTAAACAATATTATGGAGTGTTTGGATTCTAGAATTTCATTTTAAATTCTAGAATTGGGACAAATATAGTGTTTGGATGTCCAAGATTTCAAATGAGGATTTGACTAAATCTACTACATACTAAGTAAATAAGCAATGAGGTAAGGATTTCAATAACAAAATAAATATGTCATTTGAAATATTCAGATTCGTGATTCAAATTATCCATTTTGGAAAGATGAAATCTATCTTCCAAACACAGCCTAAGTGGTTTTCTATCATAGTATAAAATCATACCATACAATCAAATGATCAATGCAAGATCATAAATGAATGATATCCTGCGACACCTGCTCTAAAATTTAAGTAGCACTTCACATTCAGGAATATTAAGGGAAGATCACTTCTATGTTTTAGTTAAAGACGTTTATTTAACTTGTGGGATTTTTTTGTCAGAAAAACAACTTTTATGTCCGTTTTTTTTTTTTTTTTAAACACTTTTATGCTGATTTTGTTTTAAAAAACCATTTAGACCACTTTTATTAAAAAAGGACCCTATGAAATTTCGAAATTCCAGCAAGAAAAGTCAACTTTTCYGTGTTGACTCTCACCTTTTTGGACAATTTCTTGGGCGTGTTTACCACGCTGTGTTGGTGCGACTCTCACTTCTACTTTGTGTRTTATTTTATTCTTTTTGTTTCATTTTTTTCCTCCCATTTTCTCCCACTCGTCATTCTCACTCTTCTCTCTGTTCTATTTCTTCTTTCATGAACCAAACGAAAACATCGAAGCACACTACTTATGAATCCTACGATGACWTCTCTTGCACTCATAATAACAAGCATTAGAAACCCTAGTCAAGCAATACGAGCAATATTTCAATGATTCCACATGATTATAACAACATTTACATAGACGAACAATTTGCCACTCACTTACTAGGATTTGAAGCCAATTCTTAGGGTTCGTGTAATTGATTCGAAGATTACAGCAATGACAATCTGAAATTCGGCAATTCCCTTGTTTTCTTCTTCCGATGAAATGAAGGGAAGGGTGGCAGTAACTCCGGTGAATCTGCCATTGTTGACAATGAAGACCACTTCATTGGGGCCCACAAATAGGGGGGGGGGGGGGGGGGGGGGGGGGGACGAGGGGGGGGGGGTGTTGTGTACTACTTCACCCTTACCCTTGTCCCCTAAATCAGAGCTTATTCGTGTTCCGCAACGTGTTTGAATTTTTTTTGTCAAATATTGTGTGTTTGTGAAGGAAGATGAGAGAGAGAGAGAGAGGGGGAGAGAGAGAGAGGGGGGGGGGGAGGGGGGGGGGGGGGGGGGAGAGAGAGAGAGAATTGGAACTCTTTTCTGATTGAGAAATTAGGGTTTTGTCAGAGAAGAAAGAAATCAGGGGAAATTAAAAGAATGGTAACTGCAGTATTGTGGGTGCTTAGCAAATTGTTTCTGGTTTTTGGGTTTTTAGATGGAGTTTGGAGGATGAAGAGCATAAACGGTGGAGTTTGGAGGATGAAGAGCATAAATGGTGGGATTTGGAGGATGAAGAGCATTGTTTCAGCACATTGTTTCTGAATTTCGATTTGCAATTCTTTTCTAGTGGAGTTTGGAGGATGAAGAGCATAAATGGTGCAGATGATGATGAAGAAAGTGATGGGGATTTAATTGGGGGTATTAAATAAAGGAAAAGATGAAATGGTTGGAGCAATGGATTGGAAGTTGTGGCCCACGCACAAGAAATCGTCCAAAAAGGTACTCACTCCATTTTTTTAGTTGTTCCAATTTTCATTTTGGGATGTTTCCAAATAGTTGTTCCAAACCAATCTAAAAATAACTTTTTTACTTTTTAACTAATTTTTACTCTAACGTTAATGAATTACTCTTTTCTAAAGTCAACATTCATTATTTTACACAATCTCTTTATCCAAAATTATTTTTTTTTCCATAAATTTTCATTCACACATTTACTCTTTTACCTAACTTATTCATTTCTTTTATCTAACTCAACAATTTTATCTAACTCAATCAACTCTTAAACACCGTGCCAAATGGGTATGGAACATCTAAAAAAACGGAGGGAGCAAAAATCAACACTGGATGGCCGGAAAGTTGACTTTTTTTGCCGGAATTCATTTAAGGTGTCTTTTTTAATACAAATGGTCATAAAAGGTGTTTTAAAACAAAAATCAACATAAAAGGTGTTTTCTGACAAATTAATTATCCTAATTGTGAGATGGATATGCCCTTCTGAGAGGGCAATCGAATCATCAGAATTAGCCCAATGTATGCAGAATAGCGCATATCATGCCAATAACTACATATTCAATACAATGCAACCACTCTTTGACTACACTGTATACTGATGAATGAACTACTGAATATCTTCAGAAAAGTTTTAAAGTACAAACATTTCTAGGGTAAAGGCAAAACACCAAACAAGCCCAGGACGACTACAAAAGATCTCTGGGATTACTACAACAATAGCTTTCTAATGATCTAACTCTCTTCTTACAAAACCACTAGAACGAAGTCACTTAACACTTAATAGTAAACAACTGAACATTATTCTGGCTTTAGAGCAAGCCCTCGCCGTTAAGGGAATCTCATTTGCTCCATCAACACAAAAGGCCCGAGCGGGCGGTGGGAATGACTCAATAATGGATCTAAACATTGCATATCAAACATACAGTCAAATACGCCAATCTACTAAGGATCAAGCAGCAAGCCAAAAACTATAGTTATAATAATCTTATATAAAAAACATAAGGTCATAAACTGAACCAAAAAACTGTATAAACCAATCACATCTAAATAAGTATCAAACTAAATTAATAAAAATACACCTTGCAATCAACTTCCTCTTAATCAACAAATCATCTTTCCTTCATAGTAGCTGAATCACCACATTCTTCTTTTGCCTTCAACTTAGTTACCTGTAATAAGTATGGCGTTAAATTTTTCAATTAGCTATTTCATAACAATTTCACATCAAAAATCAACAAACACCGCGGTAAAAACAAAAATGGAAATTTTTTGCATCACCTGATAATTTCTAATTTAGGAGATGATTAACTTGCATTACACACCAAATTACAAACCCCAGTTCGCATGTAAAACGACATCCGCATCTGGTCTTACTGGAAATCTGTATAACTTCTTCTCCGATTTCTTTCCTTTCACTCTCCTCAATCATTATTAATCACTTCCTCGCTCTTAATAATCATCATTCATTAAACCTCATCCTCATTTTACTCTCAATCTTCATCATCAACTCTCTTCATTATCACCCCATCTCAATTCTCCCTTTTCACCCCCAATTCTTCCCTCAATTGTTCTCTCTCCTCTGCGAACCCCATCGTTCGCCCCATTGCCTTCGGCTTCAATTGCGAGTAGAATTGATTATGTACAATAACAGATCAGAAGAAGATTGAATCGTTATGATTGTGGTGGTTGTTGAGCAGAATCAGACCCAATCCATTCCCGAGTAAGTCACCTATTAGTAGTAAGTAATCGAAGATCCCAATCTCAGATTTGAAGAGAGGAACCTATAAGGGCATAGTGCAGACTGAATTGATCTAACTCCATTATATTATTTGCTATGTTGAGATCAACATTTTCAAACCTAAAATAAATGTGTGTTTAAAAAGCGCTTGATGGTTTCTTCTTCGCAGAAAAAAGAGAGAAGGATAAGCGAATTCTGCAAATGGTAAATCGTACCAACTTAATTAACGTACCACTCAACAGTATAACCCAGTAACTTGCTGACCACTCAACCAGTAACAACAGTAACCAAAAAGTAATTGGAATGTTGCACTTTAATTTATACGGATCATAATTATTCAATTCTGAATGATTTAATTAATTGCTCTTTATATAATACCAGACCACATGAATATTCTTAAAATTAGGCATATTCTTTAATTAAGGGTTTCACAATTAACTACCATTTTCTGTTTGTCGGTTTCTATACTACTACTTTTACAGTTTATACGGTCTACGATATCTGTCACGTATCACCTTCTTCGTATTAAGATATAGGTATAAGATAGAGCCTATTTACATTAGCCCTTATTATCTATTTCAATTCAATATCAATTCAATTCAGTTTATATGTTCAGTTCAGTTTCAGTTCAGTTCGTTGATTAATTCAATTTCTCTCTCATTACAAATTCAATTCAGTAAAGTTCAGTTTTCCAATTCCAATTCAGTTCAGTTCCAGTAGCTCCATGTATATCAACCATTCATTCATTGATTTCTATTTCAGCCTTTAATGTAAACAAGCCCTATCAGATTTCATTTCTCTTTTTTACCCTTATTTTTGCATTGGCCCGTCTAGTAGGCGATAATAGGAAATGGCGGGCGAATACGGAATATTCGCGGTGTGATATAACTTTATATTGCAAAGTGGCTAAGAAATTATAACTCGTAATCGACTCTCGTTTCAATCAGAGCGACATCCGCTAGATGGCACGATGCCATGTTTTTTTGTACAACTCTCCAATTTGTCAATAATTCCATTAATATCACTGTATAGCTTACTACTTACAGTATAATGAATGGATCAGATTATTCTTAGACAAGATCCACTGTTTTAATTTAGGATATTGCTACTGTTTAGATAATATTTTGTACTGCCGCTCAAGGTTCAGAGTTTTTTTTTTTTTTTTTGCGTTGTAATTCTCATATTTTCCGATTACGATATTGTTATGAATTCAGATAGTTGTATTAGGAGAATTAAGATATTTTGGGCCGTCGGAGACACACCAGTGAGAACACAGTGACGAAATACCCGGACGCGGACACGTGAGCCCCTGAAATCATTTATATAGATTATTCTCCCCGAGAGCATCAGGGTCGCAAAATGCCACCACAGTGACTTTGTCTATGTGACAATTACCACTTCTTACAGCAAAAAACCTAAATTAGATCCGAACAACGCCCAAACAGGGCCTTAGGAGACAAGAAGCACCCCCAACTGGAATTAAAGAGACCGTCGATGACAACGAGCCCCCAGCGAAGACTTTTGAAATCGCTTTAGGCGACGTGGCTTACGACTTAGAGTCAAACATATGGGTGAAATAATTGAGGATTGTTATGTAAAAATGAAGATTTACAAAAGAGATCCCCCTAAACAAGATACTTAAAAAAAAATTCAACATTTATAATCTGTACTGATCGAGCCCAAAGTTCAAATTTTGGGGTGGCTTTTCTTAAGCTTTACTTCATGTAGGAAAGATTGTGAGTCAATGGATGTCCCTTTGAAGAACGTGACAAAGAATAGGCTATGGTATCGAGAAATAAAAAAGGGGGTTATAATTTGCGGTGACTAGGGTTCAAGTGTTGGCCTGTGCTTAGGGAAGGTTGTGGACTGATTATAATGATTTGTGATTTACAAAAATGACGTCATATGCCTGAAGTTTAAAACTTGGTCAACTCATGAGAGATCAGAGTATTCCATCCTAGCATATTTCTAAAGCACCCTCAAAAAGCCCATTCAAATGAGCTTTAATGTTAATGTGATGCCAGGGAGACCCCCGGGGTTCGCAAACCTATCGAGGAGAAGATGGTACTTTCCGTAGCGAATATTGTCCTGTGACAGAAAAAACAACAGCCAACAAGATTGATTTACGTTCTGAATATTTGAGACAATGCCTCGTGTTAATATGATGATGGCTTGTATGTACATGTATAGAAGAAGCCTCCTTTGGTTATGTGCTTGAGGTTTGAATATCAAGTTTGATAGAGTAACTTCAGATGTATCCTTTCACGACGTGCACAACCGCAGTTGCATTTTTAGACTTTTGCTTATTTATTTGAATCTGAGGCTTTGAGCCATTGGATTTGCATTGGATTGATATTTGCATTTGTTGAAAACTTTTGTATGAACTTATGATTTTTCTTTTTGTTTACTTTGTTTGAATTCTTCATCTTTTCTTTTTCTTTTTCCCAGTCGGTAGCCTATGCCTACGCACACGTTTGGGGTCACAAAAAGGGTAGGTAATGAGAACTGTACGGGTGATGAAAGAAAGATAGGCTAATTGATAGTTTTGGCTCAAGGGTTTTGTGCACAGGATTTTGATTTGTTGACCAAAGGAATGGAAGGAGAAAGGAGCATTTTTGGAACTGTGAAAGAAGCCCTCTCTGGGCATTGTTCAAATTAAAATAATTGAAGTTTATTGGCCAATTGGGAAGATAAAAAGATCAGCACATGTTAGTGAGTCTATTAATTTTAAAGAACTGAAATAGTGAGTGAGAGCCATATGAAATAAGAAGTAACTAATGGGATTGATTCAGATGATGAGAAGTAGCGTAGTTGCCCATAGAATTTAGTTAGAGAAATGATAATCTTGCCAAAAACAAAGTAGAATTGTCATTTTATGTGAAAAGAAAATTTGAAATATACATGGGCCAATTTGCTTTGAGCGGGCTCTGTTTCAGCAAAAGGGGACATAGCGATATCTAGAGAAGACAATTGAATTGAATTGAAATATAAATATAAGGTGCTAAGTAAGCGTAGGAAGACACGTAAGAGGCTTGAAGTGAGAACTTTCAAAAATCTAAAAGAGTCTCAATCCTTTGTTAGGCATGTTATCGCGCGATGAATAATATACTATAGAGAAAAATTTCACATCTACCGATGTTTGTAACTGTTCGTATTTGAATGTAGGGATCTGAGAACATTCTGTAAATTGTAGTCATTATTCCCTTTGACAAATTCTTGAGAAATTACCATATAAAATTTTTCCGGTGGGTTGTCTATTTTGATGATGATTTGATTCTTATATCCATCTACCAGTGTCCTGACCTCTATTGAAATTCAAACTTGTAGTCAATAAAGCTGTATAGTTGACTGAGCCTTATCTCTCCAAAGTGAGTTCAATATCGCTACTTGAGTACCTAACTCGAATCCTGTCTTCAAAAACGAACAACAACAACAGCAAAAAAATTCCCCGCATCCATCACGTTTCTCCTCACTTCACATCACCCTCGGTATTACATCCATTGTATTATTTCTGAGCGCCCTTTTCTCTTGCAAGTCGGAACCTTTGAATCCAAGATGGCATTAATGTGGATTCTCCCTTATCCATTCCTAGATTTTAGTATTTTTTTCTAATTAGTGCGATTCTGATTTAGGTGTGAATCTCTGGTAATGTGCTGCGTATCCGATGCATTTCCACAATATAGGAGCACAGTTGCGATTCCATGTATCACGGCCTCATCCTTTTACTTTTGCAACTAATAATCTGAAGACATTGCATAAACACAACATTGGTTGGGATAAAAAAATGACAATATCGCAACACGGCAACAGTGTCTTATCCTCAGCCAAAAGGCTAATACCTGCTTTCAACTAAATCACTACCAATTGGGACACATTCATTTATATATGATTTACTTCTTGTGCATCAGCCAAAGTTCTATAAAAATACAAACATGAACGGAGACATCGTTTAACACAACCTGATAATACGTCAAAAACACAATATCATACGACATCAATGATTGAAAGAGCCAGGGATAAATAAATTAGACATTAATAAAGAAAGCAGTTGATCATATAGCTACGATCTCGTCTAGCTGACTTGTAATCTCCAACACAGTTTGAAAAAGAGGAGCCACCTATTCTTGATTAACAAGCCAAGTGTGTTGTCTCTGTGACTATCTTCTCCATTTAGACTTCGTGATCATATCAAAAGACATGTAACTGTTCTCTTCACCTATGTACACTTAATTTCAGGACCATTACATTCTAATTCAATGTGTAGTATGTCTCTCAGACACTTAACTTAGATTAATGTTATTGAAAGTGCAATGTAGGTGAATACTTTGTTTAGTTTTTATTACTCCACCAGGCTCCTCGATACTTGGCGCTGAAGATTCTTGTCAACATAACCAATTCGACCCATTGTATACTTACCTCATCATTCTCCGATGCGGGAGCTTGGTCATTTGTGTGAGTATGTCGCATGCAAAGCTAATTCATAGCCCTCCTACAACCGGAGTCAAAAAGGTTTGGTCTACCAATAGTCAAAAGTTAGTACATGCATGACACCTACCCTGTTTAGATCAGGCCCACATGTCGTGTTGAGAATACAATTGACCATGCAAGGTATTAGTATAAAACAGCATTGTCCAGCACACTACAATGATTAAGGTCTAGAGGTTAAAGTTATCGACAGATTAAGACATCTAACACCACTCCTACATCCCATTATCTCCTCCTCGTAGATGACTCCTAGACATTCACCGTTCCGGAGTAACCCAACAGGGTAATGCTGAGAACTAATCCACTCCTATAGAACCAGGGGCCTGATCCTGTGGTTTCTGCGGATCCCCAGGGTAGTTCATAATGTGTTTTGTAGTAGTAATACTGTTTTGTCCAGCCATGTAAAGCAAACTGTCATAGTTCCATATCATCTCACGTAAGCTAATCGGTAACTTCCCCGAATTTACGACCATCCTCAGCTACCTTGAGTATCTATCCACATCGCCTACTATTATTGTGAACTGCAACCAACAACTTATTGCGATGGCTAGAAGAGGTACATACAATGCCACATTCAACGGTGATTGGTGATGACGGATGATGCATGCCACACCATGAAGATGTGGAACACTATGTCCAATAGTACATCCAAGTTGGGTAAGCATACGCTAAGCTCTAGAATAGGCTCCCATTATCTACATTCCCTTAAGGACCATGCGAGATATTGAATAAGTCGGAGGTCTGTGCCATCTTCTGGTCTGTCTCGTTCCTCCTTGGGCGAAAATCCCATCAGTCAATGAATGACAGAGAGCGCGTTTCCTCGTTAAGTCAGACGTTCCAGCCCTTTCATTGCTCATATCAGAGGCCAACACGAGGCCCATTGAAATGGAGCTTTTTCTGGACGGATTCAGTGACTACTTATACCACTCATCCATTCCTCGTATGCAATCAACCCGGACTACAAAGTCCACCCCTATAATTCGAACGTCCTACATAGCCTATACGGCTGTGTTCTCATACCGGCCAGTGGAAAGATGATATCATCGCATTGAAACCTTTCTCCTGTTCGGTCCAAGAAATGTAACCTCGAGGTCAATCACATTTCGCGAGCAAAGCCGGTCCATAAACCCATGTCGTCCCGTTGCAGAAGCTCTGAGCGAATATATTTCCATTCTGCATGTACCTTCGTTCGTGTCTTTAGTCACTCTCTCTCGGTTCCGCTCTCGCGAATAACTACTTTCGACTAGTCTTTCTATTCTAGGGAAACCACGCAAAGGTTAATCAGCCATTATCTGTAAGCCGCAAAACCTGCCTCATCACAAGTCGGTTCTAACCGAGAAGAAATTCAGCCAAGACCTCAGAGCTTCACAATGGTGGTGCATAGAACGCAACGCCTCTGGAGATAGCCACACGTCGAGGATATAAAGGCTAGGATTGTTCGTTGATTATTCACCGCTGCTTCACTTTTGCCACTACTGGAAGTCATCGCGTTCATCTGGCGGATCATTCCATCGATGGAAAGGATCCCGTTGAAGCGAATTATACTCAGATGAAAGCGGAAGTGGAGCAGAGCGCGTCGGTTTTTGTGGCCTCTGTGTTATCTTCTAGGGCCCCGAGGTGTAGAGCAAGTTGCAGGTCTGTTGAGGATCTGCTGGAAATCAAGAAGAGAAGTGATCACTTTAAACCCAGAAAACAAAAAGAGGATTAAATGGTGTTCTACTTGAGAGATACTCTTTGTTAACAGAGGAGACGAGTGAGAGCCTAACTCAGTTGTGGGGTTCTGGACTTAAGAACTTGATAACGTCAGATATAGTAGACTTCGATATGCGCAATGGCTAGTACCTTAAGGTGTCTTGAAGTAGTTCCGCGATTGTGTGAGGGTAGGTGACCTGAGCGTGCGGGTAGTTTTGATGAACCCAGATTCGAAACATAGAGATGGGCGCGGTGAGTTTCCGAGGGGTGTGACGGCGACCTCTAGCGTAGACCTCGGAAGACCAATTGACCACGTTGAAGTAAATCCTGATCAGTTGTGTAGCGGGCCTAGCCATTATGAATTCAATAGAGTTACATAAAGATGGTTAGAGTCTGAGGTACAACGCCAAGTGTGTGTGAGTGTCGAACCTAGAGTTGTCTCTAAGAGTATTTAAGCGCGTTCGTTAGAAGGGTGAAGTTTGGTAAGCGATCGCGTTACGAATTCAGATCGAGGGCTCGTTGGACCCCCGGGTTGATGAAGATTGAATGAACTCTAATTCAGACTTAACAGTTCTGAATCCCTGAAGTGTGAGTGTGGAAGCTCTAGATTGCTTAGGGATTAAGATGTCAAAAGGGTCGAAATCTAAGTCAGACTTAAGATCTGATTGGAATTCAGAATTGAATAGTAGGAGAGCCTACGGTGCGTGAAGGCTCCGTTCATGAGAGTGTGCGTTGAAGGAGTTTGAGATTGGAGTGAGTGTGGAATGGGGCCTATGGGGATCAGGTGCGAGACTTCGATTGTGAATAACCTGAAGTAGATATGCAAGTCCTGGGTGTGTCTTGCAATCCCATAGGTGACAGGTCAGAATCGACAGTGAACACCTCGCGAGACCTGAGAATCCTCGAGTTCAGGAATCTGCTGAAGAGTGCAACAATAGCACCAATCCAGACGACAACAGTTTAAGCACAACCTATGAAACACACACACTGAGAAACGATTATGTTCCATGACAGCTTGGGGCAAGTCGCCTCTCCACCCATATTCATTAGGTTATCATGTGTCGAACTACCATAGAAGATCCATCACAGTCCGCAAGACCGGGAGCGTCAAGTAACATGACTTAACATACACAACTTTGTCAGACGCGTAGTTGACATCTAAGCCGCGTGAATCAGTATCCTCCCCTTTCGATAACCGATTGTGTGCGAGGAAAAAATTTTAAGGAGAGGCCTTTCGTGCACTAATACAATAGGTGTTGATAAAGTAGAACTGTACCATGAGCACACATCAAATTATATGGTACTGGGACCCTAAGATGGATCATGTGGCCCTATAGGATGCATATGTATTTGGGGAATTTTCGGATGAAAACCTGATTAATATCTCCCTACCACCTTGACGGAATTGTCTCAAGCCTCTGGATTAGAACATATCTCCAACGCTGAATGATAGGTTATTATAGCTATCGCGTGGGGACCTGTTCGCCGGATCAATTCAGAAAATCATTTCATTTCCTACCATACAGTGCAGCATTAGTATATAAGGGAAAAGCGTGCTTCTAGTGGAGCTATTGCCATGTCGTAGTAAAACAGATGTAACGATGAAAGTCGCGCCTGTGCCTTACTATACACTCACGTTACCAGTGCGAAGTAATTCCAACAAGGGATAGCCCGATAATGGTTCTCCAGTGAGTCAACAAGACCCGTTGATGTGGGAGTCATCAGTTGCAATATAGGTCTCGAGACCAGGCCTAATTCAGGGACACGCTTACGTACCAAGCCAAAGTGAGGAGAATACCTCACTCGCCGAGTGCCATCTACCCTGCAAAATACAAACCGTAGAGCTTATATTCACACAATATAGCGATAACACAGAAATTTCACAACAAAGTAGCCTGACACCATAGGGTTAAAAATCCCCCCCTTCATTGGATCTCAGTGTACTACGCTGAATGCACCAGCAAGGAAGAAAATCAACGCATGCACTGCCAGTAATCCAGAAAGGAGAGGACGGGAAGTACAAACAAAAATGAAAAGAGCCAATATCCCCTAGTCACATATCTTCACACCAAAGTTTGTCGAAGCTCACCCCCCTAAGACACTCATCAGACCACCGTATATGGTCGAGTGATAATATGCAGCTTCACAAGGGTGAGACAGATGGGGTAACCTTCAACGACAATCAAACTAATCATCCACCAATGGAGGTATATGGAAATGTAGTCTGCAAAAGTCGAAAATGACGGGAACCACCAACAACATTATTCATAGATCTTTGCATCCGATGCTTCCACGGCCATATCTCTCACTGGAATTTGGTCTCAATTGATAGAATAATCCAACCAACAGTAGGAGAGTCCCTCACCAGAAAGGAATTTCATTATGCTCTGTAGGAGCTTTCAAGACAAGTTTGCCTCCCAAAGCCTTAAGGAGAAGGACCATGGTCAAAGAAGATGGACAGATCAAACCCTGTTCTCGCGGAGGAATTCACCAGCTCAGCTTCAGCCCTCCTAGCTGAGTGATGAGTCTTATGCTGAATCGCGCATGTCGAATCGCGTGCTGTCTGCAGAGAACCTCGATCAACGATCTCTGGCATCTATGGCCCCACCATCCTTCAAGAAAATCATCTGAAAAAAAATGATGTATCGTAGAAAACTAGTTGCTCCAATCTTATCAGCTGATGTTTAGAGATTCCAGAGATTAGGTTTGGTACGCCCAATCGGATAAGTTGATAGAGGGACAGGGGAATGTCCAGCCTGCCATAATGATCCTTCTTACATGTGTGCTCCCATGTTACAATTAATGGTAGTTAATATCCCACCTAGTCCAACGT
>SNQN01008932.1:12670-23641 GCA_008642245.1 Bassia scoparia | reverse complement strand
GTTGTGGTTGTAAGTAAGTAGTGTGCGAGTTGGGGGGGGGGGAGAAAAATTCCCCTAAGTTTGGTTGTTAATAGCTCTTGAATTGATAAATTCACTTATTTAGGATGAGCACCAAGGCCAAATTTCGCACCCTACCCACCTTAAGCCTAACGCTACAACCCAAAAGTCCTCCTACCTCTAGATGGTTGAGTCGTTTAGTGGAGGAAAACATGAGTTTSTTATCTTTGGCACATGTTAGAGTGATTCGATCTCATTCCTTATGCACTTCTTTGAAAGCTAACCCGTATGAGTTTTGTGACACCACTTTGCTAAATGTCTTTGAAGTTGGGGAGTTATGTCTAGAATAGAGAGGGGGAGGTGCTAGTTACTTTTGATGGGGCCCTCAAACACCCCTTTGTGACCGCTAACCTAGTTAGATAGCATGCCCCTCTAGAGGATTGAAGGTTGAAAGCATGTTACTTCTTTGAAGGTCCACCTTGGTCTTTACTCAAGATATGCGTTTGTTTTGAAAGTTATTGCTTGAATGAATGAATGAGAGAGTTGTGGGGTTAACTCTTAGGAAACCCTCACGAGAGCACACTCGTCCTCTTTGGCAACATGGAGGTTTAAAGGGCTTGTCACTAGTTGCTAAAAGTGACCGTGATTCCTACGAAAGTGAGTTAGTGTACACATGCTTTGATTCCGTGTTTTAGAGTTAACGCAATAACATTTTCTTCTTTCTTTCTTGTTTACTTTGCCTCGGAACGAGCAAAAGTCTAGTTTGGGGGATTTTGATAAGTGGTCTTATTGGCCACTTATTAGGCTTATTTCTCTCATTTTTGGACTAAGTTTTGAGCTCTAATGTGTATTATTTGTTCCGTTTCAGCTCATTTGCATCTTACTAGAGTATTGGAGTCATTTATGTAGAAAAGATGTATTTTCGTTGTCAATTTGATGTTTTGGCACCTACTTTGACACTTGGTTAAGTGGTTTGTAGGTTATGGACTATTATGGAGGAGCGTTGGAGGCAAAGGAATTAGGAGACGAGCCTTGGAAGCAAAAAGGAAGCAAAAGGAGGAAGAAATTGGCCTGGAGCAACACTAGAGCGACCCTGGAGCGACCACGAGCGGTCGCTCCCATCCTCTGGAGCGACCGCTCCTAAGCATCTTTCCAGAGACTTAGGAGCGAGTGAGGAGCGAACGGAGGAGCGACCATGGAGCGACCGCTCCAAGTGGAGCGACCAGAGCGATGAAATGCTCCTATGAGGGCTAGTTTGGAGCGATCGCTCCCTTGTCTGGAGCGACCGCTCTTAACCTAGGGAGCAACCACTCCGACTGGATTTCGGCCTATTTTTGGCCCATTAAGCCTCTTGTATAAATAGTTTTTGGGTCACTTTTGGCTGCTAAGTCTGATTTTCTTGAGAAATAGAGTAGAGCGAAAATATTTTTAGCTCATCTTTAGAGAGAGAAAGTTGATTTTTACTTGGGATTTGTAATTGACTCTTAGTTTGTCAATCATTCTTTACATTTAATACAAGTTTTGGTATTAGGAGAAGTTGTTGCTTTTGAAGTTCTTAGGTGTTGGGGTAAAGTAAAAAAAATAATAATAAAAATAAAAAGTTTGAGTTCCCAAGTGAAGTTTGTAAAAGTTGTGGTTGTAAGTAAGTAGTGTTCGAGTTGGGGGGAGGAGAAAAATTCCCCTAGGTTTGGTTGTGAATAGCTCTTGAATTGATAAATTCACTTGTTTAGGATGAGCACCAAGGCCAAATTTCGYACCCTACCCACCTTAAGCCTAACGCTACAACCCAAAAGTCCTCCTAACTCTAGATGGTTGAGTCGTTTAGTGGAGGAAAACATGAGTTTGTTATCTTTGGCACATGTTAGAGTGATTCGATCTCATTCCCTATGCATTTCTTTGAAAGCTCACCCGTATGAGTTTTGTGACACCACTTTGCCAAATGTCTTTGAAGTTGGGGAGTTATGTCTAGAATAGAGAGGGGGAGGTGCTAGTTACTTTTGATGGGGCCGTCAAATTCCCCTTTGTGACCGCTAACCTAGTTAGATAGCATGCCCCTCTAGAGGATTGAAGGTTGAAAGAATGTTAACTCTTTGAAGGTCCACCTTGGTCTTTAGTCAAGATATGCGTTTGTTTTGAAAACTATTGCCTGAATGAATGAATGAGAGAGTTGTGGGCGTTAACTCTTAGGAAACCCTCACAAGAGCACACTCGTCCTCTTTGGCAACATTGAGGTTTAAAGGGCTTGTCACTAGTTGCTAAAAGTGACTGTGATTCCTACGAAAGTGAGTTAGTGTACATATGCTTTGATTCCGTGTTTTAGAGTTAACGTAATAAAATTTTCTTCTCTCTTTGTTGTTTACTTTGCCTCGGGACGAGCAAAAGTCTAGTTGGGGGGACTTTGATAAGTGGTCTTATTGGCCACTTATTAGGCTTATTTCTCTCATTTTTGGACTATGTTCTGAGCTCTTATGTGTACTATTTGTCCCGTTTCAGCTCATTTGCATCTTACTAGAGTATTGGAGTCATTTGTGTAGAAAAGATGTATTTTGGTTGTAAATTTGATATTTTGGCACCTACTTTGACATTTAGTTGAGTGGTTTGTAGGTTATGGACTCTTATGGAGGAGCGTTGGAGGCAAAGGAACTAGGAGACGAGCCTTGGAAGCTCGTTTATGAGTTTGTATGTTATCCACTCACTCCTTAAAAGATCATGAACATGATGATGCGTCGAGAGAGGATTAGAATGATTAGGATTGTTGATTCACTATTGATACAAAAGTAGTGGGTTGTTTGAGTGAGTCTTGGTGAGGCCTTACGGGATACCAATTTCTTTTATTCAACCTTAATCTCTTAATTGGGGCCCTTGCGGGACGGTGAGAGAAAATACGAGAGAGTTATCCCCTTTTCCGAGTTTCATGTAAAAGGTAAGACATACCCGAATTATAGGATTATTCCGAATCACATGCTCTAGATTGCTTAGTTATTTGAATTAATCTCTTGTTAGTTAGTTGTTGGTGTTTCCCAAAAATTACTTAATCAATCCCGAACCTTTGCTAAGTTAGTCAACCAATTTGCGTTGTTCCTTGTGTTCGATACCCCATTATACTACATCTTGGGGTTTTTGAGGAAGGATATCAAAATCCTCTATCATAACCCAAAGTAGGGTCCAGGCGGCACCGAAGTTTAAGCTTAACCGACTAAACAAGTACCGGTATGGTACTTGCAACCTGAAAACAGGTTTAAGTGGCATGAAATCGTACAAAACGATACTCAGTTAACTGCCCACGGACTGAGCTTAGCCGGCATGATAATATGCCGGTATGGTTGCTGCGGCCCAAAACTAGAGGCATCCGTCTAGACTGGACACAACATAAATGGCAACAAAATGTGCCGGTAACATACCTGTTGCCCAATGTCCGGTATCTAGGCCCTTGAGCTTATGCAGCTTGAATTCGTCAGTGATTGTCCTCGATGGCCTTCTCGGCTTAAGCTCTCGTCATCAGGTCCTCGATTCATACTCGCTACTAGTTTTACTCTACTTGGCAAACTAATAAACAAACCAATCCCATAAAATCAGTTTTATGGGATGGTTTGAGGGGAAAATGATGTAGTAAGCGCCTAGACTTTGATGTCACGTGCGCTACGCATGAGACGCCTAAGGGGTACGTGATCTCTACATGCCTAAGGGCTAGAGAAGTTACGTATTACTTAAGGCTATCGAAATAGAGATGACGCCATTTACCCTACATGGGATGGGAAATCCTCCCTAGAACGCCTAGGATTGCGGCACTTGGCACGATGTGATTGGCCGGGTGCCAACCCCAAGGCACTATAAATACCCCTCATGGGGGAGAGTGTTAATCATTGCGAAATCATTAACAAGAAATTAATCTCACGGTTAAAGCTCTTAATTCTCTCTTAATTTCCAGTTTACTTCCTCTTACATTTATACTAACTTAAGCATCGGAGGGGAGATAATCCTATAAGGATTATTCTCCTTTTTGCAGGTGCCCTCCCATGTCTACGAGGATCAACCTAAGTAGCGGCGCGGTTCGCTTCGTTACTCCACGCTTCTACAAATTTCACTATTTGAGAGCTAAGGGCTACAACAGTTGTTATTAGTTAATTTTATATGGAACGTTTCGTAGAAAGTCGAATCTCTAAACAAGCATGCAAAAGGGGGTTTAGAATTGAGACGTTGGCCTCAAACCTACCTCGCAACACGATATCGAGGACATAGCTTTGGAACCTTAGGAACCCGTGTCGAGCCTTAAAACCCTTGAAACCTCCTAGATCGAATGCAAAAGGGTGTTTTTGAATGTGTTTATGTGTGTATGAGAGAGTATTTGAGTGAGAGAGAAAGAGAGAGAGAGAGAATATGCGGAGAGAGAGAGAGTGTATGAGAGGCGTGAAATCGTTCTCCCAAGCGTGCCGAATACTTATGAATGAGGGGGGGGGGGTGTCTCGTATTTATAGGCAAGGGCTGAAATTTGCCAAAAAAGGCAACGAACTAGGCGCAATTACGCCCAAAACTAGGCGTAATTAGCCCCAAAACTAGGCGCAATTGCGCCCTATATTTGCCTGATTTTGGCCGATTTGTTTTGCCTTAAATAGGGAGATCGTAATGAAATAAAATTGTGATAAAATCAAATAAAATATGCGCTTGATTTTATATGATTGGAGCTGATTATATTGTGATTCTCGGGATATTTGGCTTCCTTGGGACGATTGTCTTGAGGCAAAATATCCCAGGGCGACCCGCTTGGCTCGATTTTGCGTTTTTGCTTAAGAAATTCGTAAATATTATAAAAAATGTAATAATTCCTTTTGAAATGTGATATTTTGTGTTCACATTTTGTGAATTTTGGAGCTATTTTGATAATTTAATTAATGATTGCAAAATTAATGAAATTGTCGGAAACTCCGAAAAAACGCAAAAATGCTTATAAAAAAAATCGGAAAAACCTGAAAAAATCTAAAAAAAGTCGAAAAAAAGTTAAAAATTATTTGAAAATTAAAACTTACTTTTTGAGGTGCTAAGTGCTTGGAAATGGTGCTCTGTGTAAGGGAACTTGCCTTTTTTAGAGCTTGTCAAGGTCCTAACTCTCTCGATTTGACTTGTGTGTTGCAAAGGGTGCCTTATCATTGGTCGTCATGGGCGAGGGAAAAATGTAGGCATCTATTGAAGCCCCCACTTTGGTTGAGTTTGTAGAGAGGAAAATCTCGTAAATCGAAAGCCAAAGTACCCGGTACGTGCAAAACAAATTCGTTAGTTTTACTTGCACCTGCGATTGCATGTTGCTTGCTTGTTTGTCGTTGTTGCTAATGCTTATGCTTAAGCTGCTACCTAGGGTTCTGATTCACCGGGGGTTCCGTGCTTCCGCTTATGGTTCTGATTCCACTGGCGATTTTGTACTCCCGCCTATGATTTTGATTCCATTGGCAAGTACTAGTTGTGCTTCTACCTATGGTTCTGATTCCACCGGGGATAGGCTATAACTCCACCTATGGTTCTGGTTCCACCGGTGACTTAAGAAAGGATTTCCACCTATCGTTCTGATTCCACTTGTGACTTTTGAGAGGATCTTCACCTATGGTTCTGATTCTACAAGCAGTTCTTACGAGTACTAATTGTGTTTCCTCCTATGGTTCTGATTCTACTGGGATTTTTGTGAGAGCTGATAGTATCTTCACCTATGGTTCTGATTCCACTAGTGACCTTTTGCTAACAGGTAGTCCGCCTCGATACTTCTGTTAGGACTTCCTAGGGGATTTCTATCTCAATGTCTACTCCGATGCCTCCGTTAGGAATTCAATGGGAATTGCTACGGTGTCCGTATCGATGTCTCCGTTTAGACTTTTTTGGGGAACATGAAATGGTGTCCGTATCAATGCCTCCATTTGGACTTGGTGCTTGCTTGACCTACTTTATCCCATCTCGGCTAGTCGTCCGGGAAGAATAATATGATGATAACGCAGCGTATAGCCACGATCGCCTATAGCAAATGTCTTCTTTTCTGTTGCGTGCTTGATCTACTCTATCCCATCTCGTCGGGAAGATTAATATGATGATAACGCAGCGTATAGCCACGATCGCGTATATCGAATGTCTTTTATCTTTTGTTTTCTCTGATTTGCTTTATCCCATCTCGACTTGTCATTTAGGAAGATTAATATGATGATAATGCATCGTATAGCCACAGTTACGTATAGCAATGTCTTTTTGTTGATGCTTGCATTGCTTATGTACAATTGGGCTAACGCTTGGACTTTGCGAGGATGATGCAACTTCAACTGGGGAATGTTTACTTTGACTTTGATATGCTTTCGAACTTCACTTGATCGCGGCTATTGCTTTGTTTTGACTTTGTATTTGCTTATGGCTTGTCGTAGCTCTATAGGTGTATTTTTTGTAGCGATTTGATGACTTTCGAGCCCATTTTACTTGCTTAGGGGCATTTTGGTCATTTTGTATAAATTTGAAAGTTGGTTGGGAATTCCTAGGAAGTACCAACGACATTATTTGAATGCAACGGGCTTCCTGCGTACACAAGTGGGCCCACGAGAAATGACTTGAAAATCGAGCCAAAAATAGGCAAAAGCTGGGCGTAATAACGCCCAACATTCGACCTATTTTGGTCAAATTTCGTACCTTATTTTGGCACTTTTGCTTCATTTGCCATTTGCCTCTTGCTTTGTCTATTGCAAACTCTCACTAAACTGCTTTGTCTATTGCTTTGCCTATTGTCGTTGTTACATCTTGGAATTGCTTAAAGGTCTCTTTTGCTCATCAAATTCCAAATTCAAGTAAGTTTATCACTCCAAACTTGAAATTCACTTGTAAGTTGTTGCAATTTAATATCCAAAATCATGCCATTTGAATATGCCTTGTCAATTTGTGTAATTGAATTTGGGCTTTCTCCCTTGCTTGTGTTTGCTTGAAATTGTAGAATGCTTTTACTTATTCATGCTTTTGTGAGTCTTTTGCAACTTGTTTCATCAAATTTAGTGCAAATTTGAATGAATAATGTCATTGTCAGCTTACTACTTGGAGAAGATGATGAATAGTAGTTTGCTATGCCCATGTCTTGTTGAATTATGCATATGACTGTCTTATTCTTGTTTGTAAATTGTAGATTAAGCTTTTCCATGTCCATTTGCAACAACATGAATGCCCGTGTATGATTTAACCATTGTAAGTAGCTTAAAGCTGGAAAAAGTGTTTGTTAATGGTGATTGCTTGCTTAATTGGGGATTATGGCGCATGAGTGAGTGCATACACCTTCTTGAAATCCTCGTTGCATACAGAGTTTGTGAGTGGAATTGTGCATCCCGTTAGCCATGTACATTCACTGGGGAGAAGAAGTACTCTTTCTCACCCTTTAATTGCTTGCCTATTGTTTCGATTGTTAGGAAATTGTGTATTTCCTTCAACCATGGTTGCGTTGATTAGCTGTAATCCCCCGGAGGGCCCTTTGTTTGTATGCCAGATGCCTATTCTTAGCTGTTATGCTGCCCGTTTGTATTCTGAACCTTTGCTCTATTTTGCTTGTAGCATGCCAGTCCGAAGAGGAAAGTAGGTGTGTAGTTCCCACCAAAGATGGAAGGTGACTGATTGGGACAACTCAAAGCTGCGTTGCTTCCCTGATGACCACATCTCCACTCGTCCGAAGAATGGACGGGTATGTTGCTTTCACTTGCCTAGTTACCTTTTGTTATGTCTTGCTTGCTAACCCTTGTGTCATCCCTTGTGTAGAGTGACTACCGTATTCGGACGTATGGAACTTCTCACACAATTGGTGATCTGTTTTGCAAAGACTTCTTTGAACGTCGCAGAGGAGTTTGGGACATCTTAGGCCGGTGCGGCTTTCAAGACTTCATCCTCAGCATGACTAGCCAGTCATACTCGCTTGCTCCTAAGATCCCGGTGTTCGGCTTGATGGAGTGGTTTTGGGACACCACAAACCTTTCACTTCCCATGGGGGGAAATGGCTTTGACCCCATATGACTTTGCCATGCTTATAGGACTTGCATTCACTGACAAGCTGGTCCCTTTGGATAGCATGATCAAGCTTTCTGATCCTCACTTAGATGACTGGCTAGGTCCGATCGCTTCTCGTTTGCGAACCGAGAGCGTGGACAATAAGGCATCGCAGAGCATGCTCATGGATGGTCTAGACCTGGCGGGTACCACATATGAGCAGTCAGCTAGGATCTTTATCTTGGTGATGCTTTGCACAACTTTGTGTCCTTATAACGACACGAGAAGTAGAGTTTAGCTTCGCTTTCTCCCTATTTTGGAGGACCATTTTGCTGTTTCCTCCTACGTTTGGGGCAGATATGGTCCATTCAATGAGGATGTGCTGCTATCAGTTGGATGACGCTACAGTTCCTGCACTAGCTGCCTGTTGGAGAGTGCGTGAGGCAATTTTCTTTGACTTCTACCTCCTTGTCTGTATTTGATTTACCCCTGTTGGTTGATCTTGTTAGCTGTAATTGCCGTTCTGGGTGTATGAGTACTTTCCACGCATGGGCTTGGTGCCTAGGTTGCCTCCCCATGCACAGCTTGCTCGGTGGCCTGTGATGATGTGGTGGATACCCCGAGACACTCCGACTTGGACTAGGAGGATTTTCCGCCGCCGAAACCCAGCCGAGGTGAGTTTCGTTGCCTTTTATATGCATGTTTTCTTTGAATGTTTGCGACTTTAACAACAATTAACTACAGGTGGAGTGGCGCCCATGGAGAGGGAATGCAAGGCCGATGAGGATTGTTACAGCGGTCGAGCTTGCTAAAAGGCGACGTATCTTCTAAGGGCCTCAAGGGCCTGTTTGGTACCTTAGGGAGTGTGTGGTGAGGCAGCATAATTGTTCTCAGCCTGCAATGCCTCATGATCCTCCGGACACTATGATGGACGAGGATCTACTAGTTACCACATTGTATAATGACTTGAGTCATGGTGAGGCGGTGGAGTACCAGCTCTTGCTAGGGTCTAGGGGTCAGGACACCTATGAGCGCTTTATCGAAGAGCGGCAAGCCCCCTGAGTCGAGCTAGTTGTCGAGGTATGAATCTCGTTTATCAACAGCCTTTTGTTTGCGTTTGATTTCTGTTAGTTGTGCACTAACTTTAGTTTGGCTTCTGTAGCCTGACTATGACCTCAGGGAGATCTCCTTTGCTGACTTGAGGATTCGTCCTAGCTCGGACGAGTTTATTGACCATGCCCTTCTAGCTGCTAGACATGCTCAGAACTCGATGGCCCTTGGCGCTGGACAGGTAGGGGATGCTTTATTTGCTTGATTTCGTCCTTTCATGTTAATACTCACTCATGTGCTGACTTGCTTGACTTATGAAATAGATGCCTCGGGCAAGCATCGTGAGGCTGCTAGTAGTGATAGATGCTTAGACACACTCCTATGCCCAGCTGAGAGACTCGGTAAGTGCACCAAATCTTGTAATTTCAATTCTTTGCAGGGTCAAGAACCCGTTTTTGATTTGAAAATCCTTTTGTAGGTTTTGTTAGGGCAACGATGAGGATGCTGACGACAACGACGATGTGCGGATGAGACCAGTCTCCAACTGGGACAGGACTTGTCGGGCACAAGGTTCACGAGTGGTGCTTCGACTTCTCTTTCTCAGCCCATACCTTCGACTCAGTTCATAGTATCAGGGACCCCTTCTGTAGTTTCTTTCCCTGATGAGTTGCTGGACGAGTCTGCTTTGCAAGTGCTCGCTTTACTCGGCTTCTCGACGTGTCTCGAGCAGTAGATGTACCTGTAACCTGTAGGGATGGGGGCGACCTTAGATTTGCAATGGTTGATTTTAGGACTTAGCTTAGACCTATTTAGATTTATTTGTTGACTTTTGCTTAACTCGACTTAACTTGACTCGACTCTAGCTTAGACTTGAGTGTTTGTGTAAATATGCCTAGACTTGTGTATGCCTCTAGACACAGCTCATTTTGTAATGCCAAGCTTTGATTTCAACTTGCAAAAGCCAACTTGCTAACTATATGCAATGCGTATTTAAACTTCTAAGACGACGTCAATCATCTTGTGCTGTTGCGTGTGTTGCATTGCGTTGCTGACGCGAATGTCGGCTCATTCCTCCTTGAAAATGTAGGGAAGCACCTAGGTTAGACCAAGAACTGTGTGCTTAAGTGCATGTGAGCAAGAAAATGGAGCAAAATCGGCTAAAATAAGCCAAAACAGGGCGTAATTGCTTGATTTTGCTCGATTACGCCCAAAAATCGCTTGATTTTGCTCGATTTTTGATTTTAGGCAAGTTTGTTCAGCCCAATTGCTTATAAATAGGGGTTTATGCCCGCCCTAATTCGTTCATTACAGCCTCCTTAGTGCTTTAAAACCTTTCTTGCATTGTTTTACACTTCATTTAATTCATTACATCAGAGAATTTTGCAACGAATCAAATGGAGAGAGATTTTGCTAATGGTTTGAAAGATGTGCTCCAAAACTTGGATGCTCGCGAAAGGGAAGACCTTGCAAGGTTGAATTGTGATGTTCTCTTGACACAAAGGTGAGTAAGCCTCGATACAAGCCTTCTTTATGCTGCTATAAGCCTGTGAGACCCATTGATGCATTGCTTTCGTCTTCCGGACAAGGAAATTGTTCCTTTGCCTAAAGAGCTTGGTGCTATTATTGCTTAGCCTGTTGTAAGTCTTCCTTGTATCCCTAATATTGCTGATCACTTTGATGATGAATATGAGCGATCCTTGAGACTTAGCCCAACTAATTCACGACGCATAGTGCATGGTCGGGAAATTGACTTTCTTACCTTAGTTGATTACATTGCTAGTGATGCCACTTGCCGTAGAGTTTACCGTAGACATGCAATTATGACTTGCTTGTTTGGACGCTTCTTATTTTTTCATGGTAAGACGAATGTTGGTTATTGTAGACACCTAAATGTGTCTCCCCAAATGAGTAATCCGTGATGAAACATACCGCGTCTCGCGATTG
>SNQN01008932.1:0-11207 GCA_008642245.1 Bassia scoparia | reverse complement strand
TTTGGCACCAATGTTTCGGGCGTCCGTGAATAACCTATATAGGCACGGAGGCGATCCCCTCAATTCGACAACACACCCCAACGCATTCACATGCGGATTCCATGGCTCAATTCCATGACMCTGAAGCTGAGGTCACGCCCCCCCTAAGGCGGGGCGAAGGCCTACATTTATGTTAGCATAATTTCTATTATTGAGCAATGCGAGCCTAGCCGTACTCCTATGCCGTTGTGCAAGGGGGAGTTATTCATGATGCATGACCGTCTTTAAAAGGAAGAGCATGCGCCTTTGTCTGGATGCCCCATTTTGTTGCAGGTACATTGTTTTTGCATAAATATTTGCAAAATAGTGAATTTATACAAATATTATTTCTTGTTTAATGATGTGATGACAAAATATTGCACATGCTACTATCTATTGACAGATTTGGCTGATGGAGCGTTTGAGCCTAGTTGAGGCACCCCGGAATCCCGTCAAATACTCTATTAAGGGGTTATTTTCCCGTAAGAGGGTCCATGTCAATAAATCTCAGTATGAGTGGATTTCTATCCTTGTTGACTGTGGCATTCTCGTGCGGTAGACTGTCCCTTGGTAGGGTACTAGGAGTATGGTGCATACTCGCTTGTCTCCATATGTGCGTGTGGCTAGCTTGACCAAGTTGACCTTTTATTTCCCCTCAAGGGTGATGAGGCAATTTAGGAAAGTTCAGCTTATTCCCGCTGTTGACACAATTCAATCTGACTATAAGCGTTTGCATTCGGGCAATGCAATAGAGTGAGAGAAATACTGGGAATCCCATTCTACACTTGAGGTGACCCTACTTGCTCGAGGTGACCACAAGATTTCCTTTCACTACCGTGTATAGATGAATACCACTTATGTGTTGGGCCGTGTTGAGGCAAGTTGTGCGGAGCAGATAGACCATGTCAAGAGTAAGTGACTGGGCTGTGACTCTATTGAGATCCCTGTTGCTAAGTCTAGAGCTGTTTCTGCTATGGACAGACTTGGTCTCAAGAAGGTGCCAGTTTGGAGTAGGCGTGTAAGACTTCCTCTTTTAAGGATTGACTCAAATGTTAGTGAAAGAAGACTTGGGCTTAAAGAAGTGCTTGGAGGTGATGCTAAAGTAAAATGGAAGGCTGCTGCGTAGGATAGACCAAAGAGTCGCAAATGGGTGAGGAAGCCCAAAGGTGAGAGCTTGGGTGCAAGAAAGGATGATGCCAAGGAGCAGGAAGAGGAGTGGAAGGCGTGATTACTTTATTCCAATATCTTGTTTAATTTAATTTTTTTTATTATTTATTAGTTAATAAAGCGATTGGCCTACGAGCCGCCTTTGAATGTAATAAGTGAACTTAGAGCTTGAAGTTTCCTCTTGCATTGTAGTTGCTCAATTTTAATTACAAGTAGTAATAAATTACAAACTTGCACTGCTTTTTATACTTTGTGTTTACTTTGAGCATGTTAAAGAAAACTTTGTCCAATTGCCGCTTGACTATTGTTCACTTGCTAATCCAAAAACAAGCAGGGCACTTGTTATTATGGCCAAGCCCCAGGGCGAGGCTGCCTACGTATCCCATAAGGAATCAGGCCATCCGTAGTTCTGATGCGTGGTGTTATTATGTTGTTGAGACGCGGTGCGCGTGTATGCCTTAGGTGTAGTACTTCTTGAGTTGGTCTAAGTTGAATTGGTGAGGCTGTAGAAAGTATCACCATTCGTGTCCATTAGTTGAGTTGCCCCTTTTGGCAAGATCTTTTTGACAATATAAGGACCTGCCCAATTAGGACGAAATTTGCCACGAGGATCTAGGACCGTTTTGCGAAGTGCTTTAAGAACCAAATCACCTTCTTTGATGCCTCGTGATTTGGCTCGCCGAGTGAAGTATTGTTCGACCAAATTTTGGTATGCTTGTACATGATGCAAGGTTGTGGCCAATCTCAATAATTCTCCGTCATCTTAGGGATAATTGTTTTGAGATTTTTGTTAGCTGCTTCAAATGCCTTATTGGCTTGTGGCCTATATGGTGTTGACTTGTGGTGCTGAATCTTATATTTGGCAATTAGATCCGCACATTCTCCTTGAAAGTGGGTGTCGTTGTCACTAATGATGTCGTGAGGGACTCCATAGCGACAAATGATGTTGTTTATTATAAATTTTGCCACGTGCTTAGCCTGGAGCTTTGCATATCTCGTTGCTTCGACCCACTTTGTGAAGTAATCTATGGCCACAAGTATGAATTCATGACCTCCTTGCCCGGGCGGCGTAATATTCCCTATTTTGTCTATTCCTCATGTAGAGAAAGGTCACGGAGAGACAAATGTGGATAGGAGAGACGGAGGAACATGTTGTACATTGTAGTAATTTTGGCAGGTGTCGCATGTACGGATGGGTTGCATGCAATCTTTTTCCATGGTGGTCTAGTAATATCCCAACTTGATGATCTTAGAGGCCAGGAGCCTGCTATTCATGTGGGTGCCACAAATTCCATCATGGACGTGCTCCATGATCGTTTTGCTTACTTGTTGAGCGAAGACCATTGTAGCGGTGCTTGTAGAGCTCTCCGCCTTGAAATAGGTATTGAGATACGAGACCCCTCGGAGCTCTTTGTTGCTTTTTTGTTGATGTCTAGGTAGTCATTGATGACTTTGTACCATGGCTCTTCCGGATCGAGGTTGGGCACCTCAATTGTTTTGTCTAAAGTGCAGACTTATGCTAGTTCTTTTCATTGTTCAATGACTAATGGCATTTGGTTCACTGAACTCAGAATTTGCACCATGGATGCGAGCTTTGCTAGTGCATCTGCGAATTGATTGTCTTCACATCGTAGGTAGGTATACTCGACTTCGGCTTCCTGGGATGCAATATTCTCAAGGTAGGATTGATAAGGAGCAAGGCTTTCATTTCGTACCTTCTATCGACCTGAAATATGGTTTCTGATGAGTGATGAATCACCATATACCCGCAATCTTTTGACGTAAGTGCAACGGCGACCTGCAATCGTAGAATACATGCTTCGTACTCTGCGGCATTATTAGTGACATCGAAGTTGAGCTTGAAAGAAATTGGGGTGTGCTCCTCTTGTGGTGAGATTAGAAGCACTCCAACTCCACATCCCTTTAAATTAGAGGCACCATCAAAGTATAATGACCAACTGTCTTTCTCGGTCATCATAAGTTTCTCGTTTCCAAAGTCAAAGTCCTTAGGAAGGACTTCGTCTGGAGAGTCTGCTAAGAATTCGGAGACAATACTACCTTTGATGGCTTTTTGAGGCACGAACTAAAGGTCCGTTGACTGCTGGCATTTCAAAGAGGTATTTCAGAGGATCCCCTTTTCATACAATGTATACGGTATGTGTGAGTAAATAATGTCGAAGCTTTCACGATGCCCACACTAAAGACAAGCATTGTTTCTCTAGGGCAGAGTATGGTTCCTCGTATGGAAGGAACTTTTTGCTGAGGCAATAGATAGCATTTTCCTTGCTGTCGGTTTCTTGAACGAGCATTGCTCCAGTGGCGGTGCTTGTTGCTGTAAGATAGAGCCGTAACGGATGCCCAGGGCGAGCGGGAGCTAACACAAGAGGATTGGTGAGGTATTCCTTGATCATGTCGAAGACTTGTTGGCAACTATCATCCCATTTCTTGGGTGCGCCTTTCTTTAGTTTCTTTAAGATGGATATGAACCTACTATTGTACTGGAGTCGACCAAAGAACCCTCGGATCTCCCTTTCATTTTGTGGCGGCCTAAGTGACATGATTGCTTTGATCTTTGTTGGAACGATCTCGATGCCTCCAAAGCTAATGATAAAACCTAGGAGCTTGCCTGAAGTGACTCCGAATGCACACTTTTGTGGGTTGAGACGCATGTTGAATTGTCGGAGTCTCGGAAAGAACTTCCTTAGTGCAAGGATATGTCCTTCGCGGTTCATTTGACTTAACGATCATATAGTTGACATAGACCTCTACTTCTTTGGGTATCATGTCATGAAGCAGAGCAGTGGCAGCTCGTTGGTATGTGGCACCTGCTTTTTTGAGACCCAAAGGCATCACAGTGAGGCAATAATGCCCCCACGGATTGGTGAAGGTTGTCTTTTCCATGTCTTCTTCGGCCAATTTAACTTGGTTGTACCCCGTATACCCATCCATGAATGAGAGCAAGGCATGAACTTCTATGTTGTCTATGTTAACATCTATGTGTGGTAGAGGAAAGTCATCCTTCGGACTTGCTTTGTTTAAGTCACGAAAATTTACACACATTCAAACCCGTCCATCTTTCTTAGGTACTGGAACCACATTTGCTATCCAATGAGGGTAATCAACGACCTTAATGAAGCCTGCATTGTGTTGTTTGATGACTTCCTACTAAATGTTAAGGGCAACATCCGATTTCATGCGAAACAGCTTTTGTTTGACTGGCTTTGCCCCCTCTATGAGCGGAATTCTGTGTTGTGCGATGTCTGGGTCAATCCCTGGCATGTCTTCATAGGACCAAGCAAAAACATCTCAAAATTCTTTTAGTGTTGTAACCAGTTCATCCCTTTCTTGCGAACTCTGTCAGACCAATCTGTATCTCCCGCAGCGTGTCGTTGTCGGAGATGTCTACATTTTCTGGTTGCTCGATGACGGAAGTTTTCTTTTCGTACTCTTCCATTGCCTTTATTAACTCATTGACATTATATTTGTTTGCGAGTTGTGAATTAAAGCAATCATAAGAAGGAAAAGAGGAGTAAGCTGAAAGGAGCATGTTATTAAACTCTGAAGAGATAAGTTTCTCCGAAGAGACTTGATTGACAACGGAAAGGGGGATACTAGGCTCCTTGACAGACTTAGGAGGACACTCCCTAGGACTAGCTATCCTAGCTTCTACGACCCTAGACTCAGATTCATAATCCTTGAACATTGGTCCATCGCCCATGCTTCACTTAATGACCTTACCTCCTAGGGTAGTTATCTTCACAGCTTGCTGGATGGGTGAATTGCATAAGCCAGAACTTTGGTGCGGTGGATTCATCTGGACCAAGGAAAGGGCCCTTGGCCCTCCACAGGTTATAGGTATCAAGAAGACTAGTACCCCAAGCAAATTCGACTATTCCTTTTCTCCATTTGCGGCTGACGCACATGCCTCTAGCTAGGGACTTAATGTTGTAGCGTTCCCAGATTTCGTCGAGTAAATCCTCTGGAAGGTTGTCCAAGGTCAGCCCAGTGTCGTCGGATTTATCCATTTCTTCCTCTAGTGAAGGGTCTTGAGTTGGTGCGATGTTGAGAGAGCCCATGGTTGGTGCATCAATAGTGGGGCTGATGAAGATATAGGGGTCAAAAGCAGTCTCCTCTTCTTCAAGCATGAGCACTCCGAACAGGCTTGTTTGAATGTTTGGCTTCTTAACCCTGAGAGGGAGAGGAAGCCTACCATCATCAATCATGTCTTGTAGATAATCCTATGGATGATGCAATCTTCAAGGTCATGGTCATTGCCACTGTGATACTTGCAATACTTGTTTCAATCCCATCATGCAGACCTTTTCTCCACATAAGGATCAGAGCTAGGTCCAATCGGGGAGATCAAGCCTTGGTTGGAGAGTCTTTCAAATGCCTGGGTTTGAGTTATCACAAGCGGAGTGTATGCGTGCCTATGGCGGAAGCGCGGCCTGCCACCATTTCCATTACCATTACCGTTGCGTTGCTATTGCTATGGTCATTGCCATTGCTATTGCTATAGTTGTTAGGAACTTCAACGACATTGATGCTTGATACACCCTTAGAGTTGGATGCATCGTTCTTCTTGCTATAGGCTCCCTTATTCTTGGATTTTTCTTCGATAAGGTCATCTTCAATCTCAAAGCCGATGTGGCAGACTTTGTCGAAAGTCCCCAAATCTAGTTACGAAAGGTGGTTGTGGTAATTTGAGAGCAAATTGTTGATAAAAAATTTCACCAACTCCGGGATTCACCATTTGAGCGGCCACTTCCTTCCAGCGAGCAAGGTAAGCGGTAAATCCTTCCTTTTCATCTTGTTTGATGATTTCAAGTTCCGTAAGAGAGGTGGAAACCTGAATGTTGATGTGGTATTGCATCATGAGCGCTTGAGTGATGTCATCAAAAGAAGCAATGTCCTTGTCGGGAAGTGAAAAATACCGTTTCTAACAAACTGGGTCTAGTGACATGGGAAACACCTTAGGGAATAAAACAACATCAATTCCCTTAATAGCCATAAGGGCCCTAAACCCCTTGAGGAGGAATCTAGGATCGTCAATTGGCTTGAACTTTGGCAAGTCTGCAGCAGATAATTTCTCGAGGATATTAGCTGAAATTTCCTCGAGTTCTAGTGTCTCAAAGTAGGCATTCTTGTTGGTTTCCTTCAGGACCATCTTTTCGAGGTTCTTAAGGGTGACCTCGGACGACTTAGCTTGCTCAAGTGTGGCAAGCTTCGCTTGTAAAGACTCAATGGTGGCTTGCATTTGGGCCATGGCGTTTCTTTCTTCTCCCATTAAATGAGGTGTGGATTGTGTTGTGTCTTCGATGTCTATCATACTAGCGAAAGAGAGTCTTGATTTTGGAATGGGCTTCCGAGTAGTCCGACCCTTTGGAATCGTGGAAGTGACGAGTTGCTCACCCCTAACTAATTGAGCTCCGTGTTTTTGAACCCAAACTGACGGTGTATTAGAGCTCAGCCCTATCCTGTTTGCATATGGACAAAAAGTTAAGTTCTATGTCGAATCAACCTGTGATACATTGCATGCCTTGCCGATAATTACCACCGCACTTCTTTCGGGAACCTACGGAACCCGTTTTAAGCCTTGCCTATAATTGCATAAAGTAAGGCGAAGGACTTCATGTGTGGTAGTGCACCAAAGGTCTCGATTAGGGGACAAGGGTAAGGGTGAAGTAGTGCACCGCACCCCCCACGTCTAGCGGCCTCTACTCAATTACTACGAGTTCATTGTCCAAAAGACAACAACAAACAAATTTTCGTTTTAAACCCTAAGCATGCAAAGTTACTAGCCGGGTTGTTTAACAGAATACTATACAAATAGTGTCTAGTTTGTTGTGGCATGTGTTGTTAATTCTGTATTCCAGGAGCCTAATGCCGGTTGTCCATAGTTATCTTATTAGGCGTGACAACACGAAATATGCCGGTCTTTATTAAAGTATATTATGGGTGTCAGACAAGAATGCAAGCACTCGTGCGAGCAATTGAAAATTATGACTTAAGGTTGATTTTAATTTGAATTGCCAAGTTGTTATTAGTTAATATTACATGCAAAGTTTCATAGAAAGTAGAATCTCTAAATAAGCATGCAAAAGGGGGTTTAGAATTGAGACGTTGGCCTCAAAGCTACCTCGCAAGACGATGTCAAAGACTAAGGACGTAGCTTTGGACCCTTAGGAAGCCTTATCGAGCCTTAGAACCCTTGAAACCTCCTAGATCTAATGCAAAAAAAAGTGTTTTTTAATGTCTTTGAATATGTTTATGTGTGTATGAGAGAGTATTTGAGTGAGAGAGAGAGAGAGTATATGACGAGAGAGAAAGAGTGTGTATGAGAGGTGTGAAATCGTTCTCCCAAGCATGCCTAGTCCTTATGAACGAGGGGGGTCTCGTATTTATAGGCAAGGGCTGAAATCGGCCAAAATAGACAAGGAACTGGGCGCAATTACGCCAAAAACTTGGGATAATTACGCCCAAAACTAGGCGCATTTGCGCCTAGTATATATTTTCCTGATTTTGGCCAATTTGTTTTTCCTTAAATAAGGAGATCGTAATGAAATAAAATCGTGATAAAATCAAATAAAATATGCGCGTGATTTTATACGATTGTAGCTAATTATATTGCGATTCTCAGGATATTTGGCTTCCTCGGGACGCTTGCCTCGAGGCAAAATCCCGGGGTGGCCCGCTTTGCTCGGTTTTGCGTTTTTGCTTAAGAAATTCGTAAATATTAAAACGTAGTTCAAAAATTATGAAAAAAATATTAGAAAATCCCTTGTTAAATGTGATATTTTGTGTTAAAATTTCTAAATTTTGGAGCTGTTTTGATTATTTCATTTATAATTGCAAAGTTAATTAAATTGTCGTAAACTCCGAAAAAACGCAAAAATACTTAGAAAAATTCGGAAAAAACCTGAAAAATTCTAAAAAAAACAATCTAAAAAAAACAAGTTAAAATTATTTTAAAATTAAAACTTACTTTTTGAGGTGCTAAGTGTCTGGAAATGGTGCTCGGTGTAAGGGAACTTGCCTTTTTTAGGGCCTTTTAGGGTCCTAACTCTCTCGATTTTACTTGTGTGTTGCAAGGGGTGTCTTATCATTGGACGTCTTGGGCTAGGGACAAATGTAGGTATCTACACCAATATTTGAGCAATTCAAGAGCGACCGATCAAAGGTTATGAGAGACCGCTCAATTTGCATGAGCGAACTAAAGAAACTTCCTTCCTCGCAGATTATTTTAACCGATCACTCATCCATCTCGAGCGACCGCTCTAGGATGCTGAGCGACCGCTCATTTTACTCGAGTGACCTACAAGGATTTCGGGAAAACCACATCTTGTCTTAAGCGACCACTCAACAATATTGAGCGACCACTCCGAGTTGGCTGAGGGACCGCTCATATTCTGAGCGACCAAAGATATCTCCACTCCTTCAAGGGTTTGAGAGACTGCTCAGTTGATCTGAGCGACTAATGAGCTGTCACTCATTAGTGTTTCCTTTTGGGCTTTTCTTTGTTATTTTGGTCTATTTAGCTCCATGTATATATAGCCTAGGATCATTTATTGATGATACATTCAATTTTATTATTTATATCACCTTGTACATCCTAGTTTTAGAGAGAGAAATTCTCCATTTACTGTGTTTTGTAATCAACTTTTGTCATTTCAATCAATTAATTCAAGCTTCTTTGGTTTTTCCTTCAACTCTTCTCATTTATTTCTTGTTTTGACTGGTTTTGTTACATGTTAGTTGTAGTTGCTAGTAATTATTAGCTCTTGTTATTTGCTTATTCTTGCTATCTGAGTTACTCAATCATGTTTAGCCCTAGATTCATGTTCACTTCATGTTTTATTTCATTAATTTCCATGATGTGTGAGTAGTTTCATTTCTAGGGTTCGTGTCATGGAAATTTGTGACTAGGTTGAGGTTTGTCTTGTCAACTAAGTGGAATAAAGGGGGAAGTGGTTTTTGAGTGTTCCGAGCACCTAGTTAACCCTTGATCAAGGTTAACATTGTGTTTGATTGCTATCATTGCTTTGTCTATGAGTGTTTGATACTTTCATTTCACACCTTGAATGCCATAATCTTAATAATGCCTTGAGAGAGGATTAGAGTGATTAAGATTGTTATTGTTTTGCTCTTGTTTGATTGGTGGTTTGTTGAGAGAGTGATTTGGTGAGGCCTTAAGGGATACCAAACATTTTTCTTATCAAACTCAATCTCTTAATTGGGGTCCTTACGGGACAGTGAGAGAACACAAGATACCTTTCCCCTTCTTCTTTTTTCATGTGTTTGGCGATGCATTACCGACCTAGTTAGGAATTCAAGATCACATACCCTAGATGCCTTTATTATTTGAGTTAATCCTTTTTCAATCATCAAAAAAACCTGACCCTTAACTATCACTTGACCGATTCTCGTTGTTCCCTAAGTACGATCCCCCACTTACTACAACGTGGGGGTTGTTTGACAAAGGACCACAAATCTCGTATCACTCTTCTCTCATAAAGTGCTCGCAATGTTGCATATGTTTCAAAGTGCAAGTTATACTCAAGAGGGGGGGGGGGGGGTGAACTGATTATTAAACAAGTGTTGTAAATTTTTCGGTTGATTGAGACCAGTTGAGAACCAGACATTATGCAGCAGAATAGTAAATGCAAGAAATAAACAACACAGAGATTTAGCGACGTTCGACTTATAATAAGTCTACGTCATCCAGTGACTCACTCTTTTATTAATCAACTTAGAGTAACAAAAGAATACACCTAATCTAATTATGCACCAATGCACAAAAGATCCCCCAACTTCAAGTTATGGAAGTTCGACTCAATTACCAACTATTGTGATTCAAATGAACTTGATCCCTGATAAAATTCCCCAGCAAACTGAACTCACAATCTACTCAAATGACAATCCTTTGTCCCTCAAATACGAATAGCCATACTACGTAGAAGGAGGGCAAATTAAGTCCTTTGTTTGGTATTGGATTAATTTTTTAGGTCTAGCCTTTGAGAGAGAGAGAACTTTTGCAATCTTGATTTTACGAAAATGGCTCATACAAAAGTGTTAGGGTTTAGGTACGAGAAAGCTGCCTTAAGTAAGCCTTTGGCTTTGCATGTTATAGAATATTGTGTTAGAATATTTTCCTTGGGATAATGGTAATAATCCATGGAAAATATTCTCAACTAATGTTATTTGATATTGTAGGACGTGGGCCACGCCCTCGCGTATAGCGGCAGCGCAGCTTGGTACTACATCGAGATGCTTTGCGTGGGCTTGAGCCACGGAAGCCGCACGTGAGTGCGTTGGGGTAGTCTTGTCGAGTAAGGGGAGTCGCCACCGTGCCTATAAAGGTTATTCACGGAGGCCCGAAACGTTGGTGCCAAATTAATTGCCCCACGTTCTGATCCAGTAACCAGTTCGTGGGTTCGGGGACATGGTACGAATCAGATTTGTAACCCAATTCGCCCGCATGTAGCGGCCTCTACTCGGTCTCATTGCAATCCTACGATGCGTTTGAGTCGCAGTGAAAGCACCATGCATTAGCCGAATACAACAACTTGTCCCCCCCATCTTGCAAATACGGCTGAAAGTAGGCAAAAATTACCCCAAAATTGAGTGAAAACCATTCGAAGTTGCAAGTTTGGAGCGTATATATGCTGTAAAGAAGCGTATATACGCTTACTTCCTGCGTATATACGCACCTTAGCAGCGTATATACGCTGTATCCTCGTGTACTTTCCAAAAATTTTAAGGAAAGTTGCTCTTGGTATCAAGGCTACGTATATACGCTCCATTTTTGTGTATATACGCTCCATTTTTGTGTATATACGCTCAAGATTTTACGGCACTGGCTCGATTTTGCATTGCATTATAAATGCAAACGGGGTTTTTGGGACTTATGCACTTCGAAAACCGTACTCTTGTCTATTTTACTACAAACCTTAATAACTTTATTTCTCTAAGTCTCTTTAGGCATGGCTCGCAAGGTTGGTCTCGCTCTAGACTCATGGATA
>SNQN01008930.1:0-23680 GCA_008642245.1 Bassia scoparia | reverse complement strand
ACCTTAATTCGAAGTCACATGCAAAATTGAAATCCAATAAACGTGATGATTGAAATTACGAGACTTTTCAAGTCTTTTCCACTTCACCTAACGCAAGATTATCCCCCAGTGAAGTCCCAAATTGTAGGACGTGGCGCGCCTCACGTATAGCGGGCGCGCGGCTTGGTACTACATCGAGGTGCTGCGTGGGCTTGAGCCCACGAATCCCGCACGTGAGTGCGTTGGGTAGTGTTGTCGAATGAGGGGAGTCCCACCCGTGCTAGAAAGGTTATTCACGGACGCCCGAAACGTTGGTTGCCAAATCAATGGCCCCACGTCCAATCAAGTAACCAGTCGTGGTTCTGGGATTCATGTACGAATCAGATCTGTATCCAATTCGCCCGATGTAGCGCCTCTATTCGGTCTCATTGCAATTCCATTCCATCATGATTATGAATGCACAAACTACTTTTAGACCTTAGAAGCTCCTAACCCTAAAGTGCCTAGTGAGTATGCTTTCTTTATGCACAAGAGACATACCAACCTTAGAATTGTGACCACTTTGCATTAATCATATTAAAAAACGGTTGCCTAAAACATTGTCCATAGTTAATCTGATTTAAGTGATTCACATAATTCCGGTCTTTGTTTAGCAAAATAACAAAGCATACAACAATGTAATATTCAATAAGATGAAGGCATAATACTTCAAAAGTATATGCAAACTCATCACCCTAAATCTGCCCAAGAAAACAAAAGTTAGTTTGTTAAAACGCAATGAAATTACGAATCCTTTGCCTTGAATGTCTACATGAAAAGCAAAGAAAATATTGTAGTCCTGTGATAAAACGCAAGTGCAATGATCTCTCGCTTCAATTGCTTATACAAGAATAAAGAATTTTAGTATTGACCAATGAATAATAAATAATGAAATGAAAACTTAAAAAAAACCAATGAAACCTTGAAAATTGTGAAAAACCCTACATATTACATAAACAAGTAAAAGTAGGTTCTACATTGCCTTTAATTATATTAAAACTCATAACAATGGTTAGTCAATATTAAAAAGAAAGGAGAGAGATTATTGTGAGTAATCTCAGATTCAACCTTTGTTATGCATTGTTGAATGTCGACAAAGAATCGATGCTTTGTTCTAAACTTAAAACGAAAGTATTAATGTGTTTTGAGTGTTTTAAAGAGAGAGAGAAGAGAAAGAAGCTATGCGTAGGAAGCATATGAAGGCGTGTCCGAGATGAGCAAGAAAGAGCGTGATTGGTATAAGGACGAGGCAAAAACGGAGCAAA
Organism: Bassia scoparia; assembly: GCA_008642245.1. Taxonomy (NCBI): domain Eukaryota; kingdom Viridiplantae; phylum Streptophyta; class Magnoliopsida; order Caryophyllales; family Amaranthaceae; genus Bassia; species Bassia scoparia. The sequence goes on along the minus strand of SNQN01008930.1, from coordinate 22,397 downwards.
AAAAACCCTTCGTATATACGCTAGATGTTGCGTATATACGCTTATGAGGAGCGTAATATAGCGCTTCATACTGAGCGTATATACGCTTCATGCTCATAAATTTGGCAATGAGTTGAGCGTATATAACGCAGCGGTTGAGGAGCGTATTATCGCTCCTTGATCGTATATACGCTCCAGGCTTCTGCCGTATATTACGCACTCAACGATTTCGTATATCTTTCCAAAAACCTCGAAATATTTCGATTTCCTCCGTTTTATTCTGATTCCCTTGATTCGATGCACCTAGACACCCTTGCTCTCCAAGCAAGGTCATCTAGATGATCTAGAAGGTTCCACCGTATTTTCCGGAGTATATTCTAATATTCATTGTATTTTCTGCATTCTGCGATTTAAACATTGCCAAAATTCATAGAAATATCATAAAAAATCCAGAACAATAATTAAAAATACTGGCGATTCAGAAAATGTGAACGACTATGATGAACATCAAAAAGCATGAGAATCGCCTTTGAAAACCTTTGAAAACCTTGAAAACCTTTGAAAAACCGAAAGAAAATATTTTTGCCTTGCCTTTACCTTTGCTTATATTTTCGAGTACGACCTCGCGTATTCCAACTTTTGTGAATTCAAAGCATTTTTTCTGATTTCGAAACAACGCGAGACGCGGTATGACGTTTCATCACGGATTACTCATTTGGGGAGACACATTTTCAGGTGTCTACACTATTGAACGGTTTGTTATAACCGTTTCCTTATATAATATTGAGCAACAAATTTTTATCTATTACAATAGTGTTTAAACCGTGCATTATACCCTACGACAACAGTTTCACAGGCTATTGCAACGGTGTCTTTTTAACCGTTTCTTAGATGAGAAATCTAATTTGCAGCAAAACTTTACTCTCTTTATTTGGCGGTCATGGAAATTTTGGGCTTTCCGTCATTCGCATATTTCATTTAAACTCTACCTTACCCCATACTCTCTCCTAATTCTCTCTCCCTCTCTCTTCTAAACCGCCTCAACCCCCATAATCCTCAAACTCTCATTCTTATCTTCAATTCCAACCTTAAATTACTCAAACTCTCATTCTAGATCTTAAGTTTGAGTATAACCCAGAAAAGAACTCGAAACACTATCAAATACTCAAATCTACTGAATTGAAAGCGTAACTCAGAAAAAAGCTTTCATTTTTCGCGTCTAATGGTATGTTTATTATCTTTTGATTGATTCTTGTTCTTTCTCTTGTTGTCTTTGCATTTAGTGTTTTGGTTGTTTGTTGAAATTTTAGGTTTTTTAGGTTTTTTAGAAAAATTTGATTCAGGTTTTATTAAAAGCATTTTTGTTTATCGGGTTTCTATTTCTCTTTTTTTTTTCTCAATCACGAGTTTGAGGTATTCGAGGCCTGGTTCCAACGCGACTAAAATGGGAGGAGAGAAGAAGATTGAATGGTGGTGGTGAAGTGGTGGTTGAGTTAGGCGGTGAGTCGTCAAAGCATGGTTTCAATGTCGTTCATCTACATTTGTATTGTAATGTGATTCAATGTTGTAGGATGATTTTTTTTATGATCAATTTCTAGGCATTTGTTCCAATTTAAAGTCATTTTGTGCTGCAATTTGCAGTGCCCGGAGCCTCTCTTTCTAGTTCTCCTTCCGAAGGTAATTTTTAAAGTGATTCAATATTGTGATGATGATTATATTGTAAAGTGATTCAATTTTCTGATAATGATTATATCTAATGATCAATTTTAAGGCATTTTGTTCTTCTTTTAAAGTCATTTTTGCTGCAATTTGCAGTGCTCGGTGCTGCTCTTTCTGATTCTCCTACAAAATGTAATTTCTGAATCTCAAGTTAATTGTTATGGCGCAAGTAGTCTCATAATCGTCTATAACTAAATTCTAATGTTTTGATTTGTGGTAAATTATTTATAAAACTGAGTCTGCTGTAAAAATTTTATGAATGCTGAATCTGTTACAAAAATGTATTGTCATTTAACTTTTGAATTTATTTGTTTTTAGCCTTATGTTTTTGGGTTCCTGTTTTTGCAGAGTCCTCTACTAAGAAAATCACTATTCAGAAGGCTCTAGTTATTTTTKGCAATCCTAAATGCTTTCTGCTGAATCTAAATTCCGATGGTATTTTTTCCTTCTGTCTTAGTAAAGGAKACTAAGTATACTATTATTTGATTTTTGATTGCCTAGTTTTTAACTAGAAACTAGAAATGCTTTGCAAAAACTGCAAATCAAATAGAAAAAGGAACATTAATGTAATAATGTTATACTGTGAGATCCTCTATTATTARCAAAGATGAATAATTGACATTTGAATTTTTGTTAATTTGTAGCAGCAAACAATAAATGTTGTTAGGTTGCATAGCTTTTGATGTAAAAAATGCTTGAAACATGTGAAAATGTCACAGTTTTGTCACAATGTAGCGTTTAATTGGCAATTCTCATTTTTTTCTTTCAAAATGCAGTAGCCAATGTGATAGCCTTTTTAATTTTGTGTAGAAAGGTCCTCGCATAAGGCCTATTTCAGTTCTTTGAAATTAGGAAATTGTTTCTGAATGATGGTGGTGGTAACTTTATGGAGTTTGAACTTGATTGGTTTTAGATATCTTGAGTGTTGGTTCTAAACTGGGGTTTTTGTTCAGTTGTTGGCGGAGGTGTTTCTCTGTAATTATTGTCTTCTCACTACTTTTTTGTATAAGTGTTCCAGGAGTGGCTTTGTTTGGAGAAGTTTGATGGGATAAGAACATGCTATTCCTACGTAATTGAAGTATAGCATGTAGTTAGAAAAATTATGCTAGCTGTTCATAATTACTAGGTTGATTTCTGGGTTAATTTTGGTTTGATATTTGAATTTTGATTGATTATTTTAGTAAAGTTTCGATCTTGGCTTAAATTTGTGTTTAATTGCTTAATTTTGGATGAAATTTGAGGGTATATTGATTCATTTGGTGTTGCTATTTTGTGAATAGTTGATTAATTTGGGTAAATTTTAGTCGTTTGATGATTTTCGTTCTTATACTTGATCTGGAGTTTTGTTGGGTTTAGTGATTTCTCTAAATAAGTCAATTTTAATGGTGTCTGGCTGTCTGCTGTTGGCTATGTGAAAAAGAATGGTAACTTGTTGGGCAGTTGAACTTAGGAGTGTTCAAATCGGATAATTCGATCCAATCCGATCCGAAAATCCGGATATCCGAAATTTTCAGATCGGGGAAATACCGATCCGAATCCGGTCCGAAATTTTTTGGATATCCATCCGAATATCCGAACTAATTATTTTTCCGATTCGAAAATCTGATCCGATATTCGAATTTCGGATCGGATATCCGAAATTTCGGATCGTCAATCGGTCGCGGAATCAAATGTATATATTTTACCTATTTTTCTTTTATTTTTCATATTAAATTATTTTTAAATAAAATCGGATATTTCGGATATCCGAAATATTTGAAAGTGCAAAATTCCGATCCGAATCCGATCTGGAAATTTTGGATATCCGATCCGAAATATCCGAAACCTTAAAAACCGATCGGATGTCCAATTTTCGGATCGGATCAGCGGATCACGGATCAGATTGATCGGATCGGATATTTTTGAGCACCCCTAGTTGAACTGACTGATATTTGTAAATTAAAATGATTGGATAGTCTTTTTGTAGATTTCATGTTTGTTTACTGAATTTTAGTTAGGCTATTTAATCAACTTTTAAGAGTAGAGCCTTGTATTTGTACAGAGAGGATGGGGTCGATGATGAAAAATTATTTAGTTCATTTTGCAAGCTCTTTCTATCCCATTATTGGTAGTTCTTTAATAGTACACTGAACTGAATCCTGATCAATTCTGTGGTACTTAAATTTAAAATGAGCTAGTCTTTTCAATGGCAATGGTCTTCAACTAAAAATATCTTTTATCAAAAGAGGGTAAAGAATTAATGATGTTCTGCATATGGTTACCACTGAATGTACCACAATACGTGTTTCTAGGCATCTAGAACCTTTCTCTTTTGCTTATTTTGAATTGATGATTTGTTAAATTCTACTTAGTATATAATTTTCAAAGACCATTCTTATGGACTTCTAATGCTCAGAAATTTATAGTGTGAATACTTTGAATTTAGATCTAAGAGTTTATTGTATGTGGTTTCTTGCAGGTCAGTGGGTAAGACCATGATGAATGAGCAATCATCGCGTAGTAATTTTTTTTCACTTTACGTATCTCTGGTGTTAATGAGGTATAAGGAATTCGACAATTGCTACACATCGATCAATTTATCTTTTATGGACATTCTAATTTAGTTTGATCTTTATTTGCTCTGTGCTTTCTGAATTTTTGTTAGAGCACAAAGAGTACAAGGTGTGCTCAACCTAATTGATCTTGCTGGAAGTAGCGCTTTCAAAGAGTGGTTCCACTAGAGATCGATTGAAGAAATTCAGGTGCTTGCTTTAATTTCTAGTATGTTATCTATTCTAGTTGTCAGTCCTCAACATGCCGCTTAGATGGTGTAGTGTGCCCCTGAAAGTAAACTAACAATTTCTAATTAACCTTTATTAAAGATTGTGTATCATAAGTCTGCAAGAAGAGTTATGTGCCCAAGCAAATAGCAAATGTAAACAGCCTAGGATTCTCTGTTTTATCAAACTTAGCCTTCAACGGTCTACAGATTGAGCTAAAGACAATCATTATACTATTACAAATCAAAATATGACAAAAATAACTTGTTAAAAGAAAGACATAATCCATGGCTTGGGAGAATTAATGAGTTGAAAAGGCAGTATAAAATCTCTTAAAATTTTGTTGTAGCTGATATTTGGGCTGATATTTGCATAGCTTACATTCTAGGCAGTATAATGCATGAATAGGTAATATAGTTCAATCAAGACTAGATTTAAGAAGTTATCAAATTAATTAATGTTTCATTCCTATGTTCTGATTTGGGATTTAATTTGAGTTATACTTTGTATTAAGATATTCAGTTGTGATATACAGTCAGTTTCAGATTTTATTATTTAGTTACTTTTTTCATGTATTGATTATAAATTTCTCAAGTTCATTTTGTTTTGCATTCTGCAAGATTGATGGGGAAGCTGGAGAAGCTTCTTTGCTCTAATAGTTGCGTTCAGTTTCTCACATTATCAGGCTATATAGTTCATCTCTTATCACAAATCTGAGGTCTGTTAATTGATCCTCGCGCATAATCTGCTTTTGCTGAGGACAATAGTTCTTGTATCTGATGGCTATGCCTGTTCTGCTTTTGCCTAGCGATAAATGCCACCTATGCTGTCTAAGTTCGACCCCACATGCACTTGTTGCTGCCATGCTGCATACACTGGAATTGCTATAGTTGTCTTTCAGTTTATGGCAGGTGTGATGTAATTGTCGACGACAAGCCTTTTCAAGCTATGGAAGATTAGTTTATATGGTCGCTTAGATTAGCCTAATTCTAGGATTGATCAATTTTCTCTTGTTTGTGTATATATATTGGGTTGAATTGGTTTAAGCCAATGTTGTTATTGTTTGAAGAGTTAAACGATGTATTGTGTTTTTATTTAATCTTAATACAATATGAATTTTGCCATTATTATTGTTTCTACAGTTATAATAATAATTAATTTTTTTGAATTACTATAATAGCGTTATTATTCATTAATATAGAATATTAGTTGATTGAAGAATCAATTAAACCATTGCATGGATTGAAATAGACTATTGATTGCATTAGCTACCTATAGCAAACGGTTGAATCGTTGCAATAGGTCTATTCCAATATAATTAGATCTATAGTAACGGTTGAACCGTTACTATAGGTCCTTTCAAAAGGTCTATGGCTACGGTTAATTTTTAGCTATGGCAGGTAATATTAGCTATGGCAAGTTGAAACCGTTGCTTAAGTCTATGAAACGGTTGAACTACTATATAGCAACGGTTTGAACCGTTGCTATAGTCCATTTCATATATGAAAATAGACCTATAGCCAGGTGAACCGTTGCTAAGTCATTTTTCTATATTGGAAATAGACTTATTGCAAGTTTAACCGTTCTATAAGTGTTACAACCGTTGCCATAGAGTTAGAAACGGTTTCAACCGTTCCATAGCTAAACTGCACATTGCATAGCTAAAATTACCGTAGCATAGGCCTATGACAACGTTATGATGAACCGTTGCCTTAGGTCTATACCCACGTCACCAAACTCAACGGTTAACAACCGTTGCTTAGGTCTATTGCAAGTTTATAAATATATAGCAACGCTTTTTGATCGTGTGCCATAGCAAAAAAATGTAGTAGTGAAGTTACCGACCGTCGACGGTCGATAATTTTATTTTGAAAAAAAATTGGCTTGTCGACCAGATCAATGGTGGGATAATCCACTTTGACGTCGAAAGTTTCTTTCCAGTCAAAATATTTGATATTATGACCGTAAAGCGGTCGAAAAATTATAAACGTAATCTTCGGCCAATATAAACGGTCGGTAAATTTAACAAAAGAATCGGTCAATTGCGTCCAATAAAACGGTCGGTAATATGACATTTACCGACCATTTTTTTGACGTCGGTAAAATCCGTCGTTAATAACGCGGATTCTTGTTGTGCGAGCCTATATTAAAGTCTAGTGTATTTTACACTTAGTCCCTCAAAGTGTATTTAACACTAAGAGAGGCCACATGTCCGTCATTTTGGGTAACATGTACTTAACGGGCCTTTATTGAGGCCTAGTGTAATTAACACTTAGTCTCTCAAAGTAATTTTTTTAAACACTAAGAGGGTCACATGTCCACCATTTTATGTAACATGTACTTAACAAGCCTTTATAGAGGCCTGGTGTATTTAACACTTAGTCTCTCAAAGTGTTTTTTTAACACTAAGAGAGGTCTCATGTCCACCATTTTGGGTAACATGTGGTATACCGGCAATGAAAATGGCCGAGTTCATTTAGCACCTAAAACTTCAATGCTGTTTGAACCCCATTTTGGGATACAAGTGGTTTACTGGTCATGAAAATGGTCGAGTGCATTTAGCGCCTAAATCTTCAACGCCGCCTATGCCCCATTTTGGGTTACAGTTGGTTAACAGGCCTCTATATGGTCGAATGTGAGCAGAGTAAGAAGATAGAAGATTGGGACTTCTTATTCAATCATGCTTTAAAGGCTAAGTTTGAGATACCTTGTTGGCCGAGTCTGAAGTACTTTGTTGTTTKGTCCAATTTWTTAAATTCTCATTTTCTTTCTTAGAATTGCCTATATATWCTCCTTTCTAGGAAAGGGGGAGGCTRAAAAGTTCGTAAGTTTGGATTGATGGAGTCGAGACTCATTAGGAGTGTTGAGTTAATCAATCCCCATCGACTTCCCTCGAACTTTTCGGGCTACARTTTCTCTACATTATATGCCATTATATAAGAGGCAAATGACGAGGGGAAAATGATKTGCCCAAGGCTAAGTAGCCTCGGTATCATCTAAGGCTTACGAAATCTAACCCACTTGATAAGTCTAAAGTCTACAAGCCTTAATGCACTCAATGAGCCTAAGGTCAAATGGTCAAGTGCACGTAATATGCCATAGCCTACAACTACAAATGCCTAATATAATGAAGACAAACAAATCTTCACCTTATATGGGAAGGAGAAATGTCCCTTTCGAAGCATAGGATCGTGACACTTGGCATAATACTATTGGCCAAGTGTTCCATCACAAATTCAATAAATGCCCCTCAAAGGGTGGAATGCTAATCATTGAAAACTACCCTAATTGGAAGGTTAATGACAGGCTTGTCGCGTGCCTATCAAAAGTACCTGTTAGAACTAACTATGCAGCTAGTGGTAACAAGATCGTATCCACGAAGAAGCAACAACTATTGATTAACTGAATCAAAGCATCTAAACTAAAAAGAGAAATCTTGGGTTGTGTTTTATTGAATGAAGTCTAATAAAACGATGAATAATGAAGAATAAACTATATGATWAACGAATCTAGGGCTATGGTTCACTATAGTAGTAATTAACAACAATTCGACATCAACAATTCACAACAAGGCATAATCAAAATAGGATCAAAGTGCTCTCGAATCGAATGAACCATAGAACTACTCCTAATCGTATCTCTCGACCTAGGAAAGTCTAGTTCTACCTATTGACGTTGATCTTGTGCTAAGTCTCAATCGCTAGATCTARAGACTTGTGACTAATCAAATTAAGTAATTAAGTCAGGCCCTACGAAATTGATTAACATAAAGAGCAGTCTAATAGGAAATTGATTAATTGCCAAGTCAAGAATCGAATCAAGCCAAATACATGTCAATCATATTGCTATAGATCCCCAATNATTAGATCTATAGTAACGGTTGAACCGTTACTATAGGTCCCTTTCAAAGGTCTATGGCTACGGTTAATTTTAGCTATGGCAACGGTTAATATTAGCTATGGCAACGGTTGAAACCGTTGCCTTAAGTCTATGACAACGGTTGAACTRCTTATAGCAACGGTTGAACCGTTGCTATAGGTCCATTTCATATATTAGAATAGACCTATAGCAACGGTTGAACCGTTGCTATAGGTCCATTTCTATATTGGAATAGACTTATTGCAACGGTTTAACCGTTGCTATAAGTAGTTCAACCGTTGCCATAGAGTTAAGGCAACGGTTTCAACCGTTTCCATAGCTAAACTGAACCATTGCCATAGCTAAAATTAACCGTAGCCATAGGCCTATGACAACGGYTATGATGAACCGTTGCCTWAGGTCTATACCCACGTCACCAAACTCAACGGTTAACAACCGTTGCCTTAGGTCTATTGCAACGTTTATACATATATATAGCAACGCTTTTTGATCGTTGCCATAGCAAAAAAATGTAGTAGTGAAGTTACCGACCGTCGACGGTCGATAATTTTATTTTTGAAAAAAAAATTGGCTGTCGACCAGATCAATGGTCGGTAATACCACTTTGACGGTCGATAAGTTTCTTTTCCAGTCAAAAAATATTTTGACCATATTACTGACCGTAAAGCGGTCGGAAAAATTATAAAACGTAATCTTCGTCCAATTTACAAACGGTCAGTAAATTTAACAAAACGATCGGTCAATTGCGTCCAATAAAAACGGTCGGTAATATGACATTTACCGACCATTTTTTTGACGTCGGTAAAATCCGTCGTTAATAACGCGGATTCTTGTTGTGCGAGCCTATATTAAAGTCTAGTGTATTTTACACTTAGTCCCTCAAAGTGTATTTAACACTAAGAGAGGCCACATGTCCGTCATTTTGGGTAACATGTACTTAACGGGCCTTTATTGAGGCCTAGTGTAATTAACACTTAGTCTCTCAAAGTAATTTTTTTAAACACTAAGAGGGTCACATGTCCACCATTTTATGTAACATGTACTTAACAAGCCTTTATAGAGGCCTGGTGTATTTAACACTTAGTCTCTCAAAGTGTTTTTTTAACACTAAGAGAGGTCTCATGTCCACCATTTTGGGTAACATGTGGTATACCGGCAATGAAAATGGCCGAGTTCATTTAGCACCTAAAACTTCAATGCTGTTTGAACCCCATTTTGGGATACAAGTGGTTTACTGGTCATGAAAATGGTCGAGTGCATTTAGCGCCTAAATCTTCAACGCCGCCTATGCCCCATTTTGGGTTACAGTTGGTTAACAGGCCTCTATATGGTCGAATGTGAGCAGAGTAAGAAGATAGAAGATTGGGACTTCTTATTCAATCATGCTTTAAAGGCTAAGTTTGAGATACCTTGTTGGCCGAGTCTGAAGTATTTCTTGTTGGTACCAATTTTTTTTATTTCAGTGTTTCTTCTCTTAAGAATTGCCAATATATCCTTTACTAGGAAAGGTGGGAGGCTGAAAAGTTCCGTAATTGATTGATTCCGAGAGCTCATTAGAGTTTGATTAATCAATCCACCTCGAGCTTCCCCCTCGAACTTTTCGGGCTACAATTTCTCTCTAATTTGCCATATTATAAGAGGCAAATGACGAGGGAATATGATGTGCCCAAGCTAATTAGCCTGTTCATCTAAGGCTTACGAAATCTAACCCACTTGATAAGTCTAAAGTCTACAAAGCCTTAATGGCACTCAATGACGTAAGGTCAAATGGTCCAGTCACGTAAAATGCCATTAAGCTACAACTACAAATAGCCTAATATAATGAAGACAACCAAATCTTACGCTTATATGGGAAGGAGAAATGTCCCTTTCGAAGCATAGATCGTGCACAATTGAAATACATATACGCAGTCATCACAAATCAGTATGCCAAAGTGGCTTAATCATTGAAAACTGACCCTAATTGAGTTAATGACAGGTTGTCGCTGTGCCTATCAAAATACTTTAGAACTAACTATGCAGCTAGTGTTAACGAAATCGATCACGAAGAAGCACAAACTATTGATTAATGATCAAAGCATCTAAACTAATAAAGAGAAATCTTGGGTTGTGTGTTTTATGAATGAAGTTAATAAAAGCGATGATAATGAAGAATAAACTATATGCATTAACGGCAATTAGGTAGTGTACTATAGTAGTAATATAACAACAATTCGACATCAACATTCACAACACAAAGGCATAACAAGAATAGGATCAAAGTGGCTCTCGTTGAATGTATGAACCAGTAGAACTACTCTAATCGTATCTCTGACCTAGGAAAGTCTAGTTCTACCTACTTGACGTTATCTTGTGCTGAAGTCTCAATCGCTAAGTCTAACATACTTGGTACTATCAAATTAAGTAATTAAGTCAGGTTAGGCCCTACAAAATTGATTAACATGAAAGTAGAAGTTTAATAGGAAATTGAATTTAATGCCAAGTTCAAGAATCGAATCAAGCCAAATAACTGTCAATCCATATTGCCTATAGATCCCATCAGCCCTAGAAAGTTGAAACTACTCACTCATTTGAATATTAATCAATAATGATTGCATGGGGAAAAATAATAAAAAGCATCAAACAAATTAAAAGCAATACTGGGAAAAGATTAGAAGATAAATAATTACCAAAAGTGCAAAGAGAATGCGATGAATATATCGATCTTTATTGAATTCAACAAGTTGAGTGAATAACTAGTGTTCTTGAGAATACGTAAATGAGTTTTTACAATTAAAATCTAATAAAAATATGATTTACAATAAATTAGGAATCTCTCCTCTTATACTCTGATGATTATTCAAATTAAATGAGCCGCTAAAAAGAACTATCCTATCCCTCAATAAATCAGCCTAAAGAGAATAATTAAATGGAAAAATACCTGACCGATCGGTTTGACTCAAACGATCGGTTGAGGTCTATACATCGCGGCAAAATTCACTAGGCTATCTTCCAGGGACGTAACATAGAGCCTCTGGTGGTCCAAAATAATCATCGTGACTAATCGATCGATAGCTCTCGAAGTCTAGTTTTCAGTTGCAACTTTATCAAAACGATCCAACATCGAAACGTGAGTTATGACAAAAGAGTGGCCATATTGTCCGATAGCGCCCATCGTAGCCTCCTCGCTACTCCTCTCAAAGCTCCGTAGTGCTAGCAAATTGATGTCAAAATCCTCCAAATCATGAAAGCACTAAACTACAAAACACTAAAAAAACATATTAGTAGAAGGGGGCCCTTAAGAAGGCCACAAAAACCATTCAAAATAGCAAGAGATATGGGGAGAAAAAGACATCATATCAATACAATACAATCAAACTCACCCTAAGCCATACTCTTTCGTTCGTCCTCAGCAAGCTCACTAGATCTCAAATCAAACATCGTCTCACCTTATAAAGCAACATTGCAAAATATATCGTGATTCAATTTTCACCGACCATAGATCCCAAGTGCCTCAATGTTAATCCAAAACGTGAATCATATCACAAAATCACTAGCCATAAGAATAGAGCGAGAAACCGAATCAAGGAAGAACTTCTCGCTATTCACTCTTCTCTTTGTGTGGGGGTTTAAAAATGACATTCTCACCATTCCCACATGTGCATAAAATGTGAACATGAAATCACTTTGTGGTCTGAAATCACTAGAAGGCAACCTCACCATCTCCACCATTCACTCATGTGTTTAAAAGGGATGACAATTAACACTCAATACAAGGTCGACTCCGAAATGCATACACAACTCAAACGACTCTGGAAGGGGTACTCACATTACAAGATACAAATAGCACATTGTTTATCAAGTAGGATTGAATGTATGCTTGTAATGGGGCTAAGGTGTAGGGGTAGGACAAAATTTTGGACATGTGAGGCTAAAGTCTAACTTTACAGGGAGGCATTCAGTCAACTCAACGCAAATATCCAAGTGTAAAGGCTATGAAAACTCCAAGCAAACCCAACTCAGTAAACCATAAACGAACACGCTAGACCAAGTCCCACCGCACGCATCGCACGACCATCCTGTTAAAGCATTACACAAGTGCAAGGGCATTATTTTATAATGATAACATGAAACGTAAACCTATTTGGTTTTTTTTTCTTTTTCCACTTTTTATCTTTTTGTATTTTTCTTATTTTTATAATACTACAGCTACAACTTTTCCTTGCACCATATACATGATGAAACGATGACGATACCAGCTAAGGAACCAAATTCGCAACATCACAACACCATCCACAATAGTGCACCAATCACGAGCCTTCTAAGATGTCAGACCATGAAACACACCAACTCCATATGGCTCGCGAGAGCTAAAAACTGGGTTACCATGAACAAGACAACATGGGTTTGTAATGTTAGGTAATCATGAAATGAAAGAATCAGGCTCAAAATCTATAAGATCAAGGATAATATAAGTTTTCTAAACACTGAAGCAACTCTAACAACGGAAAGTCTCCTATGCTATGCCCAAACCTTACACGACCATAATTCCAAATAACATAGGTACCAGCTAAGATTAAGAATAGTACTGCACCAGGAAAACCTTAGAAAGAATATATGAATATTATACAATTAAGCTCAAATCTCTCAAGTTCAGCTCTGCAGAAGATACATCAAGCTAAGTCTGTCAATATAAAGTATCCAATGAATCAGACAACCGACAAAGTTCAGTTATGTGGCGAGTTCAATGCACGCATAATCCACAAACAATGTTCACAATGGGGCACAGAGAGACATGCTTTTCAAGAGAATTCCAATCATATGCTAAGAGAGAGAGATCATAATTTTCCTAAATTAAACCTTAACTAAGAAAGCAATACAATTTTTGGTTGCAACGTAAATCCCACTCTAATACATGGTACAAAACCTTGCAAACTATCCTATGATAGAAATAAATCTATACTAGAAAGCATAACACTAACCCCAAACGTGCTAGGTGTGCTTTGACAAAATTCTCCCCCAGCCGAACTTCGCAATGTCCTGCAGTGCAAGAAGAAAGGAAGTATATCGAACGCGCAACCATTCATGTGACAAAGAACGAAGAATGAAGAAGTTCGCACGTTTCGGTAGTTTTTTCCTTGACTGAAAAAAGTGCCCAAAAAACCACATTAAGAGCCGAATTTGGCAAAAATAGGGTGGTTCCCACTACATGTAGTGGGTCCTTCTTAGAATCTCGTTTCTAATWAAAAAWCACTACTCTTTAACCCGATTCGGAGAAGTTTGAAAATTTCACGAAAATCCTCCGAATCGATCTGTTTGACCAAAYCGATCGGTTTGGACTGCGTCACAATTTTCTTCAGCTTACATATCCGATCGACCAAATCAAACCGACCGATTAAATCGATCGGTTTGACCTRAACCGATCGGTTTGGCCTCAGACCACAATACTCATATGATTCTCAACCGATCAACTGAATCAAACCTACWACCCAAACCGATCGGTTTTTGATCGGTTTGAACTTAAGTCTCAAATTCAGCTTGTCTCGCAGTCGATCGGTTGGATCAAACCTACGAACCCAAACCGATCGGTTTGAACCAAACCGATTAGTTTGAGCTCTACGAAGCTCCTTTTTTTTTGGTAAATAAAGGAATTTTATTAGCTCAACAAACAGATACAACGAGTAGACTCTTAGCAAGGCATCCCTACTATGTAGGCACCCCTCAACAAAGAGAATACAAAACAACAACTGGTAACAGGCTACCAGGAGACAAAGAAATTACATAGATAAACTATTAAGCCAAGAAACATCCTTCTTCCCTTCAACTTACTATAGTCAATATGTCTAGTTCTAACTTTTACAAAATGCTTAATCTGACGCAAGCTAAAGAAAATAACGCTAACTTCATGTAACCACAGTGCATGATTTCTTGAAGTCCAAATCTGGTAAACAACCCCTGCATCAACAGCGCTGATGATCTTCCGTTGTAAATTGTTGATATCTCTGCTCYTCCTAATCCAACTAATAAGGTGAATCAAACTCCTRAAATGCACAGTAATCTGCAGCCAATGAAACACTGGAAACCATAGTTTCTGAGCATGTATACAGTCCCAAAATAGATGATCATGAGTCTCAATATTGTCCTCACAAATAGAACAAGTACTCGTCATACAAAAACCATGACCAACAAGCCTYTGTCGCACAGGAAGGCGTTAGAGCATAACGAGCCACCAGATAAATCTATGCTTAGGCATTGACACATTATCCCAAACAAACTTGTACCAAGGAACCTTAGTACCCGCATCTTGAAGCTGTCGATAGATTTTACCAATGGAATAACTCTGTTGAGGCCACCACCCCTGTACCCGCACCCATTTGACCCAGAGAGTGTCCTTTTCTCAGAGACWTGCCAAATAATCTTGCCAAGAGCAATGGTATTCTAGAGGCCAATATCCCTGATWCCTAAGCCACCAAACTTCTTCGGAGAGCACAGTTGAGACCACTTTACATAACCAATTTTGGAGCAATGCAAATGGCTTTCCCAAAGGAATTTCCTGCAGAGCTGGTTTATGTGCTTAATCATTGCTCGAGGCAAAGTAAGAATTTGCATCCAATAAGTACACAGGCTCAACAACACTGAATTTACTAGTTGCAACCTTCCGGCAAAGGAAAAATTCCTGGTTTGCCAACAAGTAATTCTCTTCATGATCTTCTCGATGAGGATATGACAATCATTAGTAGAGACCTTCCTATTGCAAATCGGCATACCAAGGTATCTGAAAGGCCAACGACCTTTTTTGAAGCCTGAATTATCACAAAGAAGTTGTACCTCTTGGGCAGGCATATTCACAGTGTACACTTCTGATTTACTATGATTAGCATATAAACCAGAAAGAGTAAATGCAGCATGATGCCTTGTCATGAGCAAAGAACACTAGGCAATCACCTCTACAAAACACCATTAGCGTCATCAGACAAAGCCATTAAGTTATTTAAGCGCTTAGGCGATTCTGGTCATGGAGTAGAATTTTAAAACCTTCTTTTTGCTAGCAAGATAGGTGGGTGTCCTGTCGGAGTAACTCACATATCAATAGCTACAAAGACAACAAGAGAGTACATGGGGTCTCCTTGCCTTAGCCTCTATTGGCACACGTAACCCCTGTGCTTGTACATTGATGAGCAACGTAAAGCTAGTTGTAGTCAGACAAGCCATAATCACCTTGATGAAGTGAGTAGGGAATCTCAAGGCCACAAGCAAATCTTCCATAAAGCTCCATTTCACTGTGTCATAAGCCTTCTGGAGATCAATTTTCATCAGACGACAACCGGGCATGGCATTCTTCCTTGCATAATGTTTCACCAAATCTTGACATATGAGAATGTTATTGATGATGCTTCAGCCACTAATGAAAGCCCCCTGAGTTTGGGAGACCAAGAGAGGAAGGACTAGCTTTAGTTTAGAACATATGAGCTTGGATATGCTTTTGTATATGATAGAACAACAAGCCATCGGCCTATAATCAGTGACAAATTGTGGACACTTAATCTTAGGCACAAGGGTGATAGCTGTAGAGTTGATAGTTTTAAGCATACTACCGGAAGTAAAGAATTCTTGTACTGCCTTCACCACATCCTCACCTACCACATGCCAGTATTTCTTGAAGAATATACTACCAAAACCATCTATCCCAGGGGATTTAGCAACAGGAATCTCCCATAGAGCTTTCTTAACATCCTCTGCAGAAAGTTCAACTCCAAAAGAGTAGCCTGCTGACTAGTAAGCATGGGCCCCATATGTAGAATTTTCTTCCTTAGACCTCCACTACAACCAGTGCTCCCATTCATGAAAGCAGAAAAGTGATCAACAAAATGTTGACTTACTGTTCTAGGATCTCTAATCCAATTACCCGACTGATCCTAGACAGTGTTAATTCGATTCTTGCTTTTTCTTGCTTTCACAACTTTATGGAACAGGGCAGAATTCTCATCACCTAAGCAGATCCAATCCTCCCTGGCCTTTTGTCTCAAAAACAGAAGCAGTATATCATTAGCCTCCTTATGCTTCTGGTAAGCCTGAAACTCCTCCTGAATAGCTACCAAACCATGAGGGTCCCGATGCATCTTAGCTTAGGCATTTCTCAACTGAGTTGCAGCAGTGTCAGCTTTAACCACAATATCACCAACCTAAGTTTTATTAAACTCCTTGATAGGTCCTTTTAAGGCCTTTAATTTCTGGGCAACCCTAAACATGGCAAAGCCTTGAACATGCCTATCCCAGTTAGAAGCAATCAGATCAGCAAATCCCTCTTGGGAGCACCATAGATTAGAAAGATACCAAAAGTTTAAACCTGCACCTCATGAAAAACTACTGTAAGCAAGCTGGACTATAGTCAAAAGAATCCTCAGGAAGAAATTCTCACCTCTATATTTAGTGTACTCTAGCCAGTCCACATGAGCCATCACTCTGTCCAACTTGCACTCATGACCCTATCCCTAATCCGTGTGTTTGTCACAGTAACCATCTCCCAGTAGCCTTGATATCCTCCATACCAGATAGCTTTACACAATCTTGGAAATCAGTTATACTAGCATGGTCATATGAATGACCTAGTTTTTATATGTTGCATTAATTGAATATCCCATTGAAATCACCAAGTCCACAAACACCCTCCCTCAATAGTTGGAGCAAGTGTGAAGATTCTCTCCAAAGCTTTGTTCCCATGTTTATCATTGAGGGCATAAATGAAACGCCAACAAAACTTATGTGCACTTCTGGCAGGATCTTAACATACAATGAACCAATTGATCAGAGCAGAACTGAATCTGTACCTCAAAAGCCCTGGACCCAACAGCGATAGGATTACTCTACTTTTACCATTCCAAGGAATATTAGTTATGATATCACCATCCCGGACATAAATTCAAGTAAAGGCCCAAGGTCTTTGGCCTTTACTTTGTTTCTAGGATATAGAATAAGTTGTGCATTAAGTAGTGATATGATGATTTAACGCATTTCCACTAGATTCTGTTTGTGTACTCTATTCAGTCCCCTAGTGTTCCAAATAATGARTGYTCATRTCAGCCTATTTGTCCACAACTATAGCAGCATGTAGTCCTAGGATATTGAAGGTACTATCTACAGCTATATCTTTCCCAGTCCTGACACAACCAAAAGTACAGACCAGGTTTTGTGCTTTAGGCCCCTTAGTGATAGTAATAAAACCCTCCTCATCAACAGTTCTTTCCGCAAGAAGAACTTTAGCAGAGGTGGGAATWGCTTCTGGCACTTTAGGCTTCCAAACTTACTTTACATTCTTCTTCTTCCTGCATTTCTCCTCAACATGCCCAAACTGCTTACAAAATGTGCAAAGTGTTAGTTTCCACTCATATTCAATTAATTGCTCCATCTCATCCCCTTTCTCATTAATAAAGGAAAATTGGTCAAGGAACTCTTGATCAAATTTGACCTCAATCATCATTCTTGCATACATCAGTCGCTCCTTTTTTCAATAAAAGCATCCAATTGAACCAAAGTGCCAAAATCTGCAACCAACTTTTCCAGGCAACTCCTACCCCAGTATTTAAGGGGCAACTGAGCTAACTTGATCCAAATAGGCACCTTAGAAGTATCCAGAGCATCCAAATCCATGTCTGGATCCCAGGCCTTCACTCCAACTGGCTTCCTATCAAAAGTAATGCGGCTCTTCATGCAAAGCAACATTAGAACCCCCTTGGTCTTTGAACCTGACCACCACTGCACCCTTCAAAGGTGCCACAATATCCACTCCCAATTTACCCCAAATCCTTCTAAAAAWACCATCCATCACTTGTATTGGGGGTTTAGCACCAACCACAACGCATACCACAACAGATTTCCAAAAGTCCAACTCTTCTTGAATATCAGTCATGTCAATTACAGGCTTAGGGTTCCTTACAATAGTAGACTCCACAGAAATTGCAGCATTATCCAATGGAACAGTGAAATTAGGTTTTRTAATTAAGTTCAATCGAATAGTAGAATCAGTGCTAGCAGTAGTATTAGGCAAAATTACAGAATCATGTGAAGGATTGATGACACATACATCATTCAGGTCAACACAACGAGACCGATTATTACCTCATTAAAAATTACTGTCCACACGCATTCACTGAGCCGTGCAGAAACCGGCGGGATGAACTAGGGTAGTCACCCGGTTGATCCTCAGAACACTCGACAATAGCGTCATCTTCAGTGGAGGAAGAAATATCAAGCTCTGAATTCCAATTCGCTGGCCATCTCTATCATGATAGACCCCCTTTCATCTAGTTAAATCGCCTATCGAATTGTTTTGGAATTTGATTTCTTCACAAATTTCCTAGATTTTGACTTCCTAGCAGAGGACTTCATGGAACAGGTTTCTATTGCCCCTGCTCCCCATTCCCACGCTTGCTTCGAGTTTGAGCCATCTCACAGAGGAGCTCGAAGAGAGAGAGAGAAGATGATGAAGAACCTTTTCCACAATATGCTTTTGTTTTGCCTGTTCGATAAGATCTTGTTTCCTACACACTTAGTGAAATCGCATCAAATCCCTCACCCTATTCACTCAAAACACTTCTACACTAACACTACATAAGCTATTATTACCTAAAAAGCCAATTAAACTACGGGTTGTCTTCTCGGAAGCGCTTGTTTAAACAGTGCGAGCTCTGACGCAGTTAACCTCGATTATACTCAATCTACTGGGTGGTGGCACTGTGAAGATATAGAATCTCCATAAGGACAAACTATATGCATCTCTATTAGCGAACAAAGAAATGTGGCTTGCGTACTAAACTTTCCAATGCCTTGCATTCATTTCCTCTTCATGAACAAGCTCACAACAGACGATTTAACTTCGTAAGGAAAAGAGTTTAAGCCGTTGATTGTAAGCATCTCCCTTGTTCTCTATACGGAACTCACAAAGAAGTAGTCTTCTTTCCAATTTCACCTTCACTTGTAAAAGACTCAACAACACAAAATGCCTATAGAAGATATCTAGAAAGAGATCGAGGTCTTTCATCTGCAACACAAGAATCCACAACACCTGACACTACAAACATGAATCCTCTAGCATGGGACTCCTAGTGCACTGTTTGATTAGAAAGTGACTTGTCATCCATATTAAAATAATATTGCCATTCCTTAACATTTTTGACAGCCGCCCGTCATATGAAGGAAAGAGCCGCTCTAAGATGCTATGGAACTGTGAAATCTTCTTCTCCATATTAAGAACGATACAGAATCGAAGCAAGGAATATAAATCGAACCTACGTTGAGCTCGTGCACAGGAACATGCTCTAAATACCCAAAAGGATGCTTTAGAGAACCTTCATTGTCCGTTTGAAGGTATATTGTCACCTAAAGATCTCCCTTATTTAACTTTTTACATACGACAAAAGGCACAACATTCTAACACTTTGCACCTAAATCACATAATGTTGGTCGATATGGCACAGTTCTATGTCACATGGTATAGAAAACTCCAGGATCCCTCGACTTTGTGGAGACTTATTTGAAATAACAACTACATTTGTGTACTTTAGAAAAACCAAAAAGTTCTCCACGATTTCAATTGCACTGCTCTTAGTTAATATGTCTTTCGGAACTTTTAGCATATTGAAGGGAATTTGACTAATTACATCCAGTAGAAGGAAAAATTACCTGAAGGTTCTTCTTCCAGCATTAAGAGACTTGTTGAGCTGCTGATCCTGCTTCTTCTTTGCGACTCTAGATGGAAAGGTAGTCGATGGGTGGCACGACAATATGGTAGGGCTTTCCATAGGCCTTCTCTCCTTTTTAGCTTCCTCTTCAGCATCGCTCCTCATGCATAAGGTGGCGCTTGTACTAGTGTTGCTTCTGGCAAACGGTGATCGCTATAAACACGTAATCCGTTTCGGCTGGTGAGTGTGCAAAGGAAGGCGGCCCCTGTTGCTCTCGTGCGTTAGTTGCAGCCATTGCGCCATCTGGTGTTTAATCTGCTTGTGTGAGTGACTAACGACTGAATGTCACATTGTGACTTGGCATTTGGATCCTTTTGCATTGAAGCATCAATGCTTTCAGTTCGGTCTATATACTGGACTCATTTGCTGGGCTATTGCGGTGGTGCTGCTGTTGGTTGTACTAACTGATTGTATCTGCGGTTTTGATGAGGGGCGATAATTGTTGTTGCTGTTGATGGCTGTTGTGGAGCGATGGAGATAAAGCACATGGTACTGTCTTATAAATGAAATATGGATGATTTTCATGTCTTCATTGTAAGTATTAGAGTACGAATTAACAAGACGATACGTTTGAAATGCTGTTTAACTTGCTGCCACGAAATTTGACACCCATGAGATAGATGTCCCCATCATTTACCAAATTGTTCACAATAGAACTCATTCGAGTCCCCTAAATGGCTGCAACTGAAGACTGGCTGACTGATTTGTGCAATATTTAAATACCATCAGCTTTGATTGATGGCCGAATATTTGAGTATGCCAAATAGAAGTCATTTGATCACCCTCCATGCTTGCCACCGCTTCTTAATCTGAATGCTCGAGGATTGCCATATTGAACATTATGATTGGCCCATTTCTCAATCAACTATCCCCAGCATTAATTGTGATCAATTGAATCTCCCAATTTGTAGCCGATCGAGATAATACAGATTCACTATTCAAAACCATAATGAAAGTCATGGACCAAGAGCCATTCTCTAAATTCCATGACGAGGACACAATTCGATGTATTCTTGTATTGGTCTCATGCCTCATACAAAGTCTTCAGATCATCACTGCATAAAGAATAGTGATTTTAGCTACGCAATGTCTGAGCAGTCTTTTGTGAGGTTAATATTTCTTATAGAAAGTCAAGAGAAATTGAATCCCACGTGTTGTAGTATCAAGATCAAGACTATTAAACCACATAATCGAGCCCTGTCTCATGCAGGTAAAAGGGAATACATGACACAAGTTGGTCCGGACTCAACACTCAAATTGCTTGATAGTACCCATATAGGAAGGAAATTAGAGATTAGCAAGTAGGATCCTTAGTGCGATCCTCAAATTGATTGCGCTCGATCATATTCTCAATAAGCGCAGGTTCAGCCAAGTTGGCTGCCGCTAGGTAAGCATGCCTAAAGACCCGTCGGAATTTCGTTCAACTAAGCTGAGCGTATAGTCCTAAAGAAGAATTCTGACTTTGCCGCCATCCTCTTCAAGGTTTAGAATCAGAATGGACTACTTCGTTGCGCACATATGAATGTGACTCCTCTCCCTACATCAATTTCGTACAAAGGGATTTCGAAAACTGACAAGAGAGAAAGAATTTTGAAAAATCTAATCGCCTAGCAAAGATTCTTTCGTCTATAGTGTTCCTCACCTCGGGATCCGTATGGAATAAAATCCCAATCCGGGAGAACGCGCGCAATGAATACTAGAGGAAACTGCAGTGATCGTAAGTACGTGTCGCGAAGAAACAACGAATTGTTTCTTCAAGACAAAACAAAAAGTTCACGACCAAACAATTAATCAATAAATAACGCGTTCCCCCGAGCAGACCGGCTGCCAGAAATTTGAAGGCTTGTCGCGTGCCTATCAAAAGTGCCTATTAGAACTAACTAGTCAGCTAGTGGTAACAGGATCGTTCCACGAAGAAGGCACAACTATTGATTGAACGAATCAACAGAGTCTAAACTAAAAGAGAGAAATCATTAGGTGGTTTTGGTATCGAATTAAGCTCAATAAAGGAGAAAAAATGAAGAATACTATATGATTAACGAATCTAGGGTAAGGTTACACAATAGCAGATAATTAACACAATTCGGGCATCACAATTCACAACAAGGCTAATCAAAATTAGGATCAAAGTGCTCTGGAATGAATGAACCCATAGACGACTCCTACCGTGATCTCTCAACCTAGGAAAGTATCGTTCTACTTGCAACCTTTTGATGTGTGATTCTTGTGCTAAGTCTCAAATCGCTATAGATTAGAGACTTGCTGACTACATCAACTTAGTAATTAGTTCGGGCCCTACGAAATTGATTAACAATAGAGACCAGATCTATAGAAAATTGATTAA